>QRFJ01001938.1:0-79246 GCA_006176705.1 Cocos nucifera | reverse complement strand
TCTAAAATTGAGAATTTTAGATCTAAGACATATTCATAATACTGGGTTCGGGCTTGGGTAGCTCAATTAGGTCTAAGCGGTTGATCAAACCGAATCAAGAGTTGGTTAGATGGGATCAACAATGCTTAAATTGACCAGCCTAATAGGATTAAGTCTGGGTCAAGATCGAGTCACGATCAAGCAAGACCTAATTAGGCTCAGAGGTTAGAGTCTGGATTGTAGGCTAACCCAATTGGTTCTGGCTCAACAATTTGGTGTCTAAGGTAAGTTTGGCACATACGACCGACTGGTTTTTTAATTGGAAGCTACTCGACCTGAATGCGTTCTTGTACGAGTTAATGGCATATTCCTTCCACCGGTCTCACTTACCTGGCCATATCTGTTGACACAGTTCTGATCTTGAGGTGGTCAATAATCCGAGCTAACCCATGCCACTAGGTTAGTCATAATTGTTATGACTATGACCAAGTCTAGTTTAATGAGACCTGAATCAATTCTCCCTAAGAAAAGATTAAGTCTGAGGTCTTCCACCATTGTAGATGTGCGGGCCCTTCCCGGGGTTGATTGTTCTCGGCTGGATACAGTGGCTCAGTTGCACCGGGAAAGATGCAACCATGTCTATTAGGCATTGGATGCTATGGGCTGGAGGATGAGTTGGGCTCAATATTCTTGGATACGGTGAGAGACTCAATTAGGAACCCAGTCTATGCAAATGGTGGGTCTGACTTAACTAAGGAGTGGATCAATATTTCGGATACGGTGAGATTCATGAATTAGAGACCAAGTTTGGGTGCACCATGATTAGAGAATCATTGAACAAGAGTTGTTCACTCATTGGCTAACCCATCACCAATAACTGTTAGGTGAGGTGATGAGTCAGTTGGTGAGACCGCACCACCCACTAGAAATCATTAATCATGGAGATTTTCGCATCTCTACAGAGGGAGTGTAGGGATCCGAGAAAATAGTGGGAGCTAATTTGTTTAAAAATAAAATTCCTAAACAAATTGGTCAAGTCATAAATTACAGTATCTAACTAGAATCTTTGACTCTCTACAGGAAAAAATGTCTGCGTCCAACCCATTGGCACGTATCCTGGACACACATAGACTGACTGGACCCAATTATAAAGATTGGCTCAGGAACTACAAAATTATTTTGGGTTTCAGAGAAGTTAACCCATGTTTTGGACCAGGACCCTCCCACCTTACCAGCTCGTCCATCCACTGAACAGAGAGCGTCTCTGGAAAAAATGGATTGACGAAGATAATAAGGCCAGATATTACATGTTGGGCTCGATGTCTGATGAGCTCCAGCGCCAACATGAAGATATCGGGACTGCTCGCCAAATGTTGGCTCACCTGCAGGAGATGTTTGGTGAACAGAGTCGCGCAGCCAAATATCAAGTCACGAAATGACTTTTTAAGGCTAAGATGCGTGATGGGCAGTCAGTCCAAGATCACTGTCTGACAATGATCAAGGACATGGAAGAGCTTGAGAAGCTCGGTGTGAAGTTGGACTTGGATCTTGCAGAATGATATTATTCTGCAATCCTTGACTGATGCATATGGGCAATTCATCATGAATTACCACATGCATAAACTTCAAAATTCCTTGGCCGAGTTAATGAATATGCTGGTTACCGCTGAGCTTTCTATGAAAGGTTCTAAAGGCTCAGTTCTTGCTATGGAACGGACTTCTTCCAAAAGAAAGTCTTATGGAAAGAAAAAGAAGTCTGTGAAAAAGCAAAAGGTGGAAGGATCAAAGAAGAAGAAGGCAGAGCCGAAGAAAAAGGTCGATGGCAAAGGAAAGTGTTTCCATTGCAACAGCGACGGCCATTGGAAGCGGAACTGCCCTACTTACCTGGCCACCCTGAAGAACAAGAAGGAAGGTCCTTCTGGAGGTATGCTCGTTATTGAGTCTAACCTTACGGTTTCTTCTGCATCCAGTTGGGTGCTTGACTCTGGTTCTAGTGCTCATCTGTGCACTTCCATGCAGGGTCTTGAGGATAGCAGGAGGCTGAGGGATGGAGACATGATCCTACGCATCGGTAATGGAGCAAGAGTTGCTGCAGTAGCCGTGGGAACATACCCTCTTCGATTACCATCTGGTTTAGACTTAGTTTTGAAAGACTGTTATTATGTGCCTGCAGCTAGCAGGAATTTGATTTCTGTTTCATGCTTAGCACAAGAAGGCTTATGTGATCACCTTCTTTAAGGACCATTGTAACATTCTTTATGAAAGAAATAAAATTGCAAATGGTTTCCTTATTAATGGTCTTTATCAGCTACATATTGATGTACCTGTTCTAACTATCGAGCAAAACGTGAATGCCAAACGACCTAGGGATAGTCCAAACGATAGATATCTATGGCACCTGAGATTAGGTCATATAGCAGAAGATAGGATCAACAAATTGGAGAAAAATGGGCTATTGAGTCCATTGACTTTTGAGTCATATCCAACTTGTGAATCTTGTCTTCAAGGCAAAATGACTAAACTCCCTTTTGTTGGACATGGGGAGAGGGCCACAGATCTCCTTGCCCTAGTACATACTGATGTGTGCGGCCCATTTGATGTGCCGGCTAGAGGCAATTTTGTCTACTTCATTACCTTTACCGATGATCTGTCTAGGTATGGGTATGTGTATCTTATGAGACACAAGTCTGAAGCTTTTGAAAAGTTCAAAGAATTCAGACATGAAGTAGAAAAACAAACTGGAAAACCCATTAAGGTTCTTCGATCAGATCGAGGAGGTGAATACCTTAGCCGAGGAATTCCTAGACTATCTTAAGGAAAATGGCATAGTCTCTCAATGGACTCCACCAGGAACACCTCAACTCAACGGGGTTTCAGAATGGAGAAATCGGACTCTATTGGATATGGTTCGATCCATGATGAGCTTCACAGACCTCCCTGATTTTCTTTGGGGACATTCATTATTAACTTCAATTTATCTACTGAATAGGGTTCCCTCTAAAACCGTTCCTACCACACCGTATGAGATATGGCACGGTAAGAAACCAAGTCTGAGTCATCTCAGAATTTGGGGTTGTCCGGCTCATGTCAAAAGACAACAAGCGGACAAGTTAGAGTTTAGGTCCTTTAGAGCTCGATTCATAGGATATCCTAAAGAGTCATTAGGATACTATTTCTACATTCCAGAAGACCACAATGTGATTGTGAGTCGACATGCCATCTTTCTTGAAAAATAGTTTATTCAAGATAGTGGCATTGGAAAGCAGATTAAGCTTGATGAGAAAGTCTCACAAGTAGAACGAGCTAAGGACCAATTGGAACCAAATCAGGTTGAGCCAATAAGAACACTACCTCCTCCACCTCGTAGATCGGAAAGAGTTTTCCCGTCCCCCTGAAAGATACTTAGGTATTATTTCAGAGGAAAGTAGAGGAAAATGTTCCTCATAGGTAATGGTGCTCATGGTGATGATCCCAAAACCTACAACGAGGCGATATCAGATATCGACTCCGAGAAATGGCTAGAGGCAATGCAAGTCAGAAATTGACTCGATGCACTCAAACCAAGTCTGGACCTTGGTAGATCCACCAGAAGGTATAGTACCTATTGGGTGTAAATGGATCTTCAAGAGAAAGATTGGTGCAGATGGAAATGTGGAGACATTCAAGGCTAGACTAGGTGGCAAAAGGTTATAGTCAACGTGAAGGCATTGACTATCAGGATACCTTTTCCCCAGGTAGCTATGCTAAAATCCATCCGCACATTGCTTGCTGTTGCAGCCTATTTCGATTATGAAATATGGCAAATGGACGTGAAAACGGCATTCCTTAAATGGATATCTTGAGGAAGATATCTATATGGAACAGCCGCTAGGTTTCACATCCAGTGATACTGATCACAAGGTTTGCAAGCTGCAAAGGTCCATATATGGACTTAAGCAAGCATCTCGGAGCTGGAACACTCGTTTCAATGATGTGATCAAAAAGTTTGGTTTCATCAAAAATGAAGAGGAACCATGTGTTTTCAAAAGGGTCAGTGGGAGCGCTGTTGTCTTCCTCGTATTGTACGTGGATGACATCCTCCTTATTGGGAATGATATTCCCATGTTGACATCAGTCAAGATGTGGTTGTCCAAGGAATTCTCCATGAAAGACCTAGGTGAAGCATCCTTTATTCTAGGAATTAAGGTCTATAGGGATAGACCGAATAGGATGCTAGGACTTTCACAGAAGATGTACATAGAGGAAGTACTAAAGAGGTTTAGTATGGAAAACTCTAAGAGGGGATTAATACCCTTCAGACATGGTATTCATCTTTCCAAGAAGATGTGCCCCAGCACACCTGAGGAAATAGAACGCATGAGCAAGATCCCTTATGCTTCTGCAATAGGGAGCCTCATGTATGCCATGCTATGTACACGACCTGATATAGCCCATGCTGTGAGTGTCACAAGCAGATATCAGTCAAATCCAGGTGAAGAACACTGGACTTCTGTGAAATGTATCCTTAAGTACTTGAGAAGAACTAAGGATATGATGTTGGTCTTTGGTAATGGAGAACTCCAAGTTCCAGGGATACACAGACTCGGACTTCATGTCCGATATAGATGATCGAAAGTCGACATCTGGAAGTCTGTTTGTGTGCAATGGTGGAGCTGTCAGCTGGAAGAGTTCCAAGCAAACTGTGATAGCAGATTCCACCATGGAAGCAGAATATATCGCTGCATCAGAGGCTGCAAAGGAAGCATTCTGGTACAAGAAGTTTGCTGCAGAAATTGGAGTAATGCCATCAGATGCCATTCCTCTTTACTGCGACAACAATGGCGCCATAGCCCTTGCTAAGGAGCCGAGGTCTCACCAGAAGTCCAAGCACATTGAGCGGCGATATCATCCTCATCCGCGATTACCTTGAGAAAGGTTACGTTGAGGTCAAGAGAGTCAACTCCGCAGATAATGTGGCAGACCCACTTACAAAGCCGTTGGGCCAGCAGAAGATCGAAGCCCACCTTGAGAAGATGGGACTTAGACTTGTAGCCAATTGGCTTTAGGACAAGTGGGAGATTGTTAGATATATGTGCCCTAGAAGCCAGAATTGGCTGACACTTGTAATACACTTCTAGGGGCAAAATTATAATTTTGACTATAATTAATAAAATGGGTTATTTTCTATCACATATGTGTATTTAGTGTCTGTGATACATCCTTTGAGTTAATGGTAATGATAATTCATATTTTCAAGAGTTGAAAATTTAAGACATGAATAATCATTATTAACTCATAAAATGCTCCCGACCATAGGATCATCACGAGGATGGTGATTGATCCGGAAGGTTGGTGTACGAATCGCTTCTCTTTAGTAGATGAGTCTTGAGTCTACGGTGTGGAGACACCGGAGCGAGAGTACAGGTACTCGTTAGAGAACGAGGGCACTGAGCGTGACCACCTCGAGTAGTCATTAGGGAAGTCTACCTTCTCGTCAATGACTGACTCGATGCTGCAGTAGTGTGTCTGGTTCTTTGACCTGAGATGCATCGGCAGTTCACCTTGAGGGTGTTATAGTTTGACTACACCATTACTCGGTCTCCTAGCCATATGGAACCCTGAGGTGTATGTTGGCTATAGCATGTTCATTGTAGGAACTGGATTGCATCAAGATGGAATCTATCTACCTCGGTGGTAGAGGAGCAGCCCTATGATGATCATGAGAATCAAGTCCAGAAGCCCATGGCCATGGCAGAGTGAAATAATAGAAAGAGTTTCTATTTAGATTTTCACATTGGACTCGAATCGAATGATTACATCATATGACAGAGACTAGGGTTTGACGAGTTCACCTTAACCCTAATCTGATCGGGGCTCAAGATAGAAGAACTTAATCACACAGGTAGCTGCACCAAGAGGTTCGCATTCAGCTCTGATGGGTTGCCACCATATACTGCTAGGTGTCACTGGTGGATTTTGGGAGCAATTAGAATGATTTAGATGATCGATCATTCTAGCTGTTCGAATCAGAAGAGTTCTGATCCATCGAAAGGAGTTTCGATGATGTCGATGATAGAGATCATGACATATCCCATTACCATACAGAACTGAACCTAACTGGGTCACACAAACAAGGGTTTGAATCTGGTGATCATCAATTGAACTGATCTAGTTCAATTGATCTGAATGAGATTCAATTAGGTTCAAGGAAATCGTGCTAGCACTCGATTGAACCTAACGTTCTTCTTTTACTATCATAAATAAGTTGTCCTGACTGAGCCAAAGGAGTTTGTGCTCAATCAGAGGCCTTCATATGGTCTGACTGGAGGTTGTCCAAGTCAGAAAAGGTTGTCTTATTTTGTAAGACATTACCTGCCATTTTTGGTCACCTGCCATTTCTTGTTCTTTGACTTTGGTCAAAAGTCTACCTTTGACTGGTCAAACGTTGACCATTGACACTTTGACTTTTGACCACATGTCATGCACCTATTGGAGAGCTGGTGGGGGCCTGTCCCCCTGCCAGAACCTGGCAAGGAGAAGGGCGCACGCCAAGGGTGGCGTGTGCCCAAGTAGGAGGCGCCTAGGAGTCCTTGTTGGACAAGGACTCCATCCTCCCTTTTTGGATTCCAATTAGAGTTCTCCTAAGAATCCAACTTTGACTGGTCTTAGGCACCCTCTAAGGAGGAATCCAGGGGACTCTCTATTCCAACCAATCAGATTTAGATCTGATTTCACAAAGAGGTTGTGATTGGTTGGGAAGAAGAGGAGTTGGATCACAAGCTTAGTCTATAAATAAGACCCTACGCCCAACTCGAAGGATGGATTGAATCACAATTCCCCACACCCCAAGACTGCCTCTTCCCTCTTCCTCCATGCCAAACCCACCTTCTCCCTTTCCTCTCCATGTCCAAAAGGGTTTTGGAGCTTGGTTGGTGCGACCCAGATCAAAGAAAGGTGACTGAAAGCTAGAAGGCTGCGCTGCTGTATAGAACGACTGCTGATCTTCAAAAAGAGTTTTGAAGATCCTCTAGATCAGATCCAGATTTAATTTTTGGAGACGTGATAGAGAAGAAGAGGATCTCTAGATCCAGCCCGAGTGGATACCGGTAGAGGCCAGGCACTTGGGTGGCTAGATCCAGAACCTTCCGCTGCATACAGGATCATCAACGGGTAATAGGATTACCCATGTCAAGATAAATTAAATTTGATTTAATTTATCTAAATTTTATTTTATTTTTAAAATAATAATAATCAGATCTAAAATATCTCAAATTTGATTAGGATCAAAGAGAAAAATTTTTAAAATATATCTCTTGATCTGATCAGATTTGAACGAACGTAGTCCGAAAAATCAGGATTTTTCTTCACCTAATTGGATCTAATCTAAATCAATCAAACTGGATTAGCTCAATTGATGATATCCAGATCCAAACTCTTATTTGTGTGATCCAGTTAGGTTCTGTTCTATATGATAATGAGATATGTCATAATCTCCATCATCGACATCATCGAAACACCTTTCGATGGATCAGAACTCTTTCGATTCATCCAATTAGAATCTTCAATCATCAAGATAATTCTAATTGGTCCCAAAATCCACCAATGATACCTAGCAGTATATGATAGCAATCCATCAGAACTGAATAGCAAACCTCTCGGTGTAGCTACCTGTGTGATTGGGTTCTTCTAACATGAGCCCGAATGGGATTAGGGTTAAGGTGAACTCGTCAAACCCAACACCCATCATATGAATGAATCATTCGATTCGAGTCTGATGTGAATTCTTAATAGAAACTTCTTTTTGTTATTTCACACTACTATTGCTATGGATTTTAGAACTCGATCTTATGATCATCATAGGACTACTCCTCTACCGATATTAATAGATCCCATCTTGGTGCGATCTAATTCTTACAATGAACATGCTATAGCCAACATACACCTCAGGGTTCCGAATGGCTAGGAGACTGAGTTATGGTGTAGTCAGACTATAACACCCTCAAGGTGAACTATCATTGCACCTCAGGATAAAGAATCAAACACACGCTGTAGCATCGAGGTAGTCATCGACAAGAAGGTAGGCTTCCTTATGACTGCTCGAGGTGGTCATGCATAATGCCCTCATTTTCTAACGAGTATCTATACTCTCGCTCCAATGTCTCCACACCGTAAACTCAAAAGTTATCTATCCTAAGAAAGTAATCATACATCAATCTTCTAGGTCAATCACCATCCTCATGATGATCCTATGATTGGAAGCAATTTATGAGTTAATTATGATAACACATCCCTTAAATTCTCAACTCTTGAGAATATGTGTTATCATGCCTATTAACTCAATGAATATATCATGGATATTTTAATACACAATGTGATAGAATAAATAATTATTTAATTAATTTTAAGTTAAAATTATAAAAATATCCCTCGAAAGTATGTAATAAGTTAAGTCAATTTGGCTTCTAGGGCACACGTCTAACATAGAAGGACTTCCCTCCTTCTTGTTCTTCAGGCTAGCCAGGTAAAGAGGATAGTTTCGCTTCCAATATCCGTTAGTGTTGCAATGAAAATATTTTTCTTTGTCAGCAGTCTTTTTCTTCGACTCTGCCTTCTTCTTCTTTCCACCATCAACCTTCTGCTTCTTCACGAACTTCTTCTTTCCAAAAGACTTTCTCTTGAAAGAAGTCCACTCCACAGTAAGTACTAAGCCTTTAGAACCTTTTATAGAAAGCTCAGCAGTAACCAGCATATTAATGAGCTTAGCCAAGGTATTCTAAAGTTTATGCATATGATAGTTCAAGATGAACTGTCCATACGCATTAGTCAAAGATTGCATAATTATGTCAGTCTACAGATTCTGATCTAACTTGACACCGAGCTTCTCAAGCTCTTCTAAGTTCTTGATCATCATCAGACAATGATCTTGTATTGACTGCCCATCATGCATTTAAATCTTAAATAGTTTTTTAGTGACTTGATATTTGGCTGCGTGACTTTGTTTACCAAACAACTCTTGCAGGTAAGCCAACATTTCGTAGCTAGTCTTAATATCTTCATATTGGCACTGGAGCTCATCAGACATCGAGCCCAATATGTAATACCTGGCTTTGTTATCTTCATCCATCCACTTCTTGAGAGATGCTCTCTGATTAGTGGATGGATGGGCTGATGGGAGGATCCTATTCCAACACATGAGTCATCTTCTCAAAATCCAAAATAATTTTGAACTTTCGGAGCCAATCCTTATAGTTGGATCCGGTCAGTCTTTGGGTGTCCAAGATATGGGCTAGTGGGTTGGACGAAGATATTTTTCTATAGATAGTCAAAGTTTCTAGTTAGATTTTATAATTAGACTTAACCAATTTATTTAGAAATTTTATTTTTAAATAAATTAGGCTCCTACTATTTACTTGGATCCTTATATTTTCTTGGTAGAGATGCAAAAATCTTCATGATATTGATTTCTAGTGGGTGGTGTAGTCCTACCAACTAACTCACCACCTTTCCTAATAGTTATTGATGATGGGTCAATCGATGAGTGGACAACTCTTGTCTAATAATTCTCTAATCTTGGTAAAGGAACCAGATTTAGGATTTCACAGATAGATCTTGAAACTTTTTTAAGATCTTACAGCGAAAGACTTAAATAAATATAAAATTTATTTAAATAATCATGTAAATATCTAGATCTCAGATCTATTATATGATTAAGGCATGATATTAAATCAAAAATTAAAATCAAATAAGAAAGAAAAAGATTGATCAAATCAACCTAGATCTACACTACATCAAATGCAGGTATGAAGTTTATAGATCAGATCTATTATCTAAGCAAGTTTAGATGTTCTAACTTGCTGATCTAGGCTTGAGGATGAAGTCATGAGCCGCACACATGTCTGGCCTCTAGGAGTCATCCATACAAGCATACGATCTCTGATTTGAAGTCCGATGTAGAAAATCAGCACAACATGCTAGTACTATGTTGATCCATCTTTGATGGTCGATCCGATGATCCCTTCTTCAAAATTTGGACTCTTCAAAATATGAGAAGGAAGATGAGAGTTTGCTGATCTGAGACTCTCTAAAAAAAACTCAAAAGAAAGGAGGAGAGATTGAAAATAAAATAGCCCTAGAAGAAGACCCTCTTCTTCTTCTCTTTTCTCTCACCTAGACACCTAGTTTGGTGGTTATGGAACCCCCATGCCCAAGGATCCTCTTCCTTTGATTTCCACACACCCCAAACCTCTCCTAAAGCACTATATTTCATAAAAAAATTAGAACAAAATTCATTCAATAAAGAAGGAAATAGAAGAGTCCAAGTTAGGTCAAATTCCTAGATTAGGAATATCCAAACATGGAAAGTTGTTGGGGCGCCCAACTCTTGGGCACCTCCTCCATAATTTTTGGTGTGGACCAGCAAGGGAGGGCACATAAAAAAGAAAATTTTTTTTATGAAATAAGAGAAGAATTAATTAAAAGAAGGGGTGGCACTCAAGGGAAGATGTTTTGTTCAATAAGGATTCTATCTCATAGAATCCTAAGCAAATCCAATTCTTCCTTTGACTTGGTCTTCCACCTAACTTTCAAATATGACTTGGAGGGAGAGAGAGGGCATGGAAATCAGGAAGGAAAGAATTTTTCATGAAAAATATCTAAAAAATAGGTATGGGGGGTGTTTGGACCAAGGTGGCACAAGGGGATAGGGAGTCCTAGTCACACTAGGACTCCTATTTTGACTTGGTCAAACAAGATCATTTAACCAAATAAAATCAAAATTAAACCAACCCAATTAAATAAGGCCCTAACCCATTTAAAAACTTAATTAAATTAGATTAAATTAGATTTAATTGTAATTTATTTTCTAATCAAATTAAAAAATTGGGTTAATCCGAGTCCTAGTTAGACTAGGACTAGTTCTTCCTTGCACTTAGCTTATCCAATAAACTAATTGGACTTGATCCAATCAAGTTCAAACCAAATCTAATTAAATTATATTTAATTAAACTTAATCTTAGCCTATTGGCTTAATCAAATTAAATCAATTAGCTATCTAATTGCTAATCGATCCTCTTGCAATATTCGCACTAGGTTAAACACTAATCGTATTGGTTGTTTAACCCTAGAACGATTCTTAATCATTGATCAACCATCCGATCAGATCATAAGCTCTAATGTGTGTGACCTGATAGGTCTAAACCTAAACTAGTAGTACAAAAATAAATTTTTATACCAATCAAAGTGACCATCTAGGAATGTTATCCAATGATCGGATAGATCGAAGGCATAGAACACCATCCTTAGAACCCATACGGATATAGTTTCTATATAATTCATCTCCTTGATCACAATGCTCATAGAACACATCATAGTTCAACTGTCAACTCTAATCAGGTTGTCCACATTGTATTTTAAAATATCAAATCCATCTAATAGATTACCTTAGCTAAGGTTTTGCTATATTGAAATATAGTGATACATTTTTCTCCAACTTCTGGAGTGGTCAATTCCATCTTGATCACACTCCAACTTCGTAAGTACTTGACTGTGCCCAAAAGCTTTTTGTTGCTGAATTAAAAATTTAATTAGTCCGGTACCAAAGCACAGGTAGTTGCTTGCAAGTCACTAAGGTGATCTCAGGTCTAAGGGATACTTATATCTATATCCCATCAGAGACATTCTCGATAGTAAAATGCTCTAAAGTTGATCAAGTTCAATGATGATGTACCCATATATCTCACCTATATGCCATACATGTATCTCCATACACCTTAGTTAAGAGGACAACCAACCTATATGGCATATAGCGACCTATGCTCGATAGACGTCGTCGTCCTAATTAACAACCTATCATTTGGTCGTGAATAAATTTAAGCACTAATCGATAAATCCTCTCTTTATCAAAACTAAATAGTCCTTAGGATGTCATCACAACAATGGAGTTCATTAGAATATGTAAACATATGATGAAAAAGATGCCAAAATATTTTTATTAATTAATAAATTAATTATAATTATAAAATAGCTCAACTGTCAATAGACTGACAACTGGCTTTGGGATAGAATTTTCAACAACTTCCATTTGTCCTAAAGCCACTCAACACCATATCTAATACCCAACTTTGACTTATGGTTGTCGAACTCCTTGATTGCTAGGGCTTTAGTGAAGTGGTCGGCTAGATTCTCCTTTCCATCAATCTTCTAAAGGTCGACGTCACCATGATCCATGATTTTATGGACCAAATAAAAGCGGCGCAGAATATACTTTGTCCACTGGTGTGCCTACGATTCCTTTACTTGAGCTATGGCACCAGTGCTATCGCAGTAGGGCAAAACTGGACATCAATGGAGGATGCTACTCTGAGCTCGATGATGAACTTTCTCAACCACATAACTTTTTTTGCTGCATCTGATGCTGCCATATACTTGCTTTGCAAATAGAGTCAGCCACTATATGCTACTTGGAACTTTTTCAGTAGATAGCTCTACCATTTAGAGTAAAGATATATCTCGACACATTTTTACTGTCATCATGATCAGATTGAAAGCTGGAGTCTATAAACTCTACAAGCTTCAGATCTAACTTACCATAAACCAACATTGATCCTTAGTATTTTTTTAATACTTAAGGAGGATTTTAACCACCTTTCAGTAATTTCTTTTAGGATCAGACTGGTATCTACTCACTACATCTAGTGAGTATGCCATGTCTGGTCTCGTACATGTCATTGCATATATAATAGATCCCACTACCGAAACATATGAAATTCTACTCATACGCTCTCTCTCTTTCGGAGTTGTGGGACAATCCTTCTTAAAGAGAAAAAGTTTTTGGCCTATCAGAAGATAGCCCTTTTTGTAATTCTCCATGCCGAACCTCTTCAGCATAGTTTCTATATATGTGGGTTGGGACATACCTAGCATCCTTTTAGATCTATCCCTATAGATCTTCATCCTTAAGATG
Organism: Cocos nucifera; assembly: GCA_006176705.1. Classification (NCBI taxonomy): domain Eukaryota; kingdom Viridiplantae; phylum Streptophyta; class Magnoliopsida; order Arecales; family Arecaceae; genus Cocos; species Cocos nucifera. The sequence goes on along the minus strand of QRFJ01001938.1, from coordinate 66,327 downwards.
TAGGATGCTTCACCTAAGTCCTTCATGGAGAACTATGATGACAACCAGACTTTTATTCCTTGTAGTACGAGGATATCATTTTCGATTAAGAGAATATCGTCCACGTACAAAAAAAGAAATACCACTGCTGGACCATTTGTTCATTTGTAAATGGAAGGTTCTTCTCCATTCTTAAAAAAGCCATACATTTTGATCACTTTGTCAAAATGCATGTTCCAACTCCGAGATGCCTGCTTTAATCCATAAATAGATCTCTGAAGCTTGCACACCTTGGACTCACTATAGATGTGAACCCTTCATATTGTATCATATACAGCTTTTCGGTCAGCTCTCCATTTAGAAAAGCTATCTTCACATCCATTTGCCAGATCTCCTAGTCCAGATGGACAGTAATGGCAAGCATGATCCGAATGGATTTGAGCATTGCTACAGGGGAGAACATCTTATCATAGTCAATACCATAACATTGACGATACCCCTTGGCAACTAGATGAGCTTTATAGGTCTCCATCTTTCCATCTGCGCCCTTCTTCCTTTTGAAGACCCATTTACACCCAATGGGTTCAACCCTTTAGGTGGGTCAACTAATGTCCATACATCATTGACCTTCATGAAATTCAATTCGGATCTCATGGCTTCTATCTATTTCTTAGAGTCAGATCTCTACATCACATCCACATAAGTGATTGGGTCCTCATCATTCTCATCAAGTTTGATGGGATCACCATCTTGGACCAAGAATCCATAGTATCTGTCCGGATGGTGGGGTACTCTATCGGATTGCTTTAATGGTGCGAGTTCACTAGGCTTCAGATTTGATCTGATCAAATTTGACTTAGGTTCAACATTCTATGTCGAACTTTCTACCTGTTGAACTTCATCAAGTTCAACCTTAGAGGCAACGGTTCCTTCATCAAGAAACTTCTTTTCCAAAAAGATTTTTCTAAGACTGACGAACACCTTTTGTTTATCAGCATGGTAGAAATAGTATCCTTTAGTCTCTTTTGGGTATCTTATAAATGTACACTTGTCAAACCTAGGTCTAAGTTTATCTATAACTAACCATTTGACATAAACTGGGCACCCCCAAATCCTAAGGTGTCAAAGTGCTGGCTTACGTCCTATCCATATCTCATATGAGGTTTTAACTACAGACTTATCTGAAACCCTATTTAATACTTAACAAATCGATTCGAGTGCATATCCTCAAAAGGATATCGGTAAGCTGGCAAGTTCCATCATGGATCGGACCATGTCTAATAGAGTCTGATTCCTCCTTTCAAACACACCATTATGCTATGGTATTCCAGGAGTCCATTAGAAGAGAATTCTATTCTTCGAGATATGTGAGAAACTCATCAGAAAGATATTTTCCTCCTTGGTCAGATCGAAGAGTTTTAATATTCTTTCCAGTTTATTTTTCTACTTCACTTCGGAATCGTTGGAATATTTCAAAAGAATCCAACTTATATTTCATCAGATAGACATATCCATATCTGGATAGATCATTTATGAAAGTGATAAAGTAGACATATCCACCTCTGGCACTTGTGCTTATTGGTCCACATTTATCAGTATATACTAGACCTAAGAGCTCATTGGCTCTCTCACCTTTTCTAGTGAAAGGTGACTTGGTCATTTTACCAAGAAGATAGGACTCACAGTTTGGAAGTGATTCACAATCATTAACTTCAAGGATTCCCTCCTGAGTCAACATGTTTATTCTATTCTTATTTATATGATCTAGTATACAGTGCCATAAGTAGATATCTGATACACTATCTAATATAGGATGCTTGCCAGTAGAATAGACTATATTTATAGGTTATGATAACATATATACACCATTGTTCAATTATCTATAGAAAGCAGTAACACCATTTACAATGACATTACAAAATCATTTTTTTATTGAAATTTCATAATTGTTCATGGCCAAAAGGCCTAAAGAAATGATATTTAAAACGAAACTAGGATAGAAATGATAATCATTAAGAATAATGGTATGAGATTCAAATACAAGTTTCAAAATTTCTAAAGCTAGAACTAAAACTGATCTTCCATCTCCAACGTTTAGGAATCTCTTGGCTTGCTCGAATCTTTTACTGACCTGCAACCCCTGCAATGAATTGCAAATATGGTAAGGGCTACCGATATTCAATACCCAGTCAGTAATATCATAAATAGAAAAATTATAAGGAGTTATCATATAAATACCTTGCCTAGCAACAGCTTACTTCTTTCTTTGCCTGTTCGGATTCATGGAGGTAATGTACTGAGGATAGTTTCTCTTTCAATGCCCTTGCTTCTTATCAAAGAAGCATTCAGCTTGACTCTTATCGGGCTTGGTTTTTGGGGTCTGAGCCTGCACAGGTGTCTTAGCATGAACATGCACCTTCTTAGCTTTCTTCTTCTTGTTCTTCTTTCCTTTTCCAAAGGATCGAGAATGAGAAGATGAACCTCACACTAAGTTCACCGACTCCTTATGGAGTTGGTGATCCTTCTCAAAGTTCTGAAGTAACCCCAGTAACCCATGGTAGTCCACTTGAGGCTTTGACATTCTATAATGTGTAAGGAATGAGAGATAAGACTTGGGTAGCGAGTTCAGTATTGCATCTTTCCCAAGTTATTTGTGCAAGAAAAAATCGAGCTTGCTCAAGCACTTTATCAGCTCGATCATATACAATACATGATCAGTGACAGAGGCACCATCCTGCATTCTGGCATTGAAGATGGCACAACTAGTCTTATGCCTCTCCATATCATCGGGTGTGCCAAAAGAATCCTCTAAAACTTGGAGCATTTTGTTTGATTGAGCTATCTCAAACTTGCGACTGAACTCATCACTTATTGCAGTCAGCATAATGTAGCACACCGTGGTTTGGTCATTGAGCCACTTCTGATAAGTGTCTCTGACTGTTCCACATGCATTGGCAGCTGGCTCCTTAGGTGCAGCATCTGTCAGCACATTTAGGATCCATTCATACTCTAGGACAATCTTTAACTTTTGATACCAGCTACCGAAGTTGGGTCCTACCAACTTATCATTGTCCAACAATGATCGGAGCGATAGAGAAGTGGTCATATCTGCATAAAGGAAAACCAAAATCTAATTAGTAATTGATTCATTAAACCTAAAGATTTGAACTTTAATCAAAAGGTTTCTTGCACTATTTTATTCAAATTGGTAGCTTCTACCTCTAATTTAAGGAATTATCCTAATTTCTTAGTGGGTACTAGAATCTACATAGACTATACACGAGCCCAACTTTGGTTGGCCCACCCTTGTACATCTAAGGATAGGTTCATAACAAATTATTTCTTCAAACAACTTTTAGTAATTAAATTTTGCCCCAGGCCCTGATTAGTTGGCTTTGGCCTTCTCAAAACAGGGTCCAGCTAGGTCCAACCATTAACACAACCATACTTGGTCCATCCAACCAGCGAATGATTAGGCCCAACTTTGGTTGGCCCACCTGACCACCATTTAGAAAGATGTATCCAAGAGATCATATAATGAATGATAATTTCATCAACCGATAAGCACCAGGTCTTTAGGCCTCCAATGATTATCCAATTGATGAACCCATTATCATCCACTTTAATGGAAGGCTATGATCCAGTTATCATATAACTATTTTATTTTAGAAACCTAATAATTTTAGAAGATTTATTTATAGAAGTGAGTAGGTCAGATTAACCAGCTTGTCATGATCCTTCTACTAACTTCACTAAGTCAGCTTAAGGGAGACCATTAATAGGCTGGTCTAGGAGCACCTAAATCAGTCAAACTGATTTACCTAGCTGACATGGGTTAGCTCGATTAGTCAAGTGATCCGATCAAAACATAATCTCATCAAGAGGCTAGGTAAGTTTGATCAGTGGAAGGGTCTGCTAGACTTGCCTTAGACACCATCAGAAATGGCGCTGCAAATTAAAAACCACTGGTCTGATTTACCTTAAACACCAACTGGTCTAATTAGTTTTAATTAGATCAACCTAACAGTTCATGCTAGACCACGTAGCCAAGAATCAAGTCCATCTTGGGTCTTGTTAAAGACATGGACTTGACCAACCACAACTATTGTAATTGATCTAGAGAATCCTTGACCTAATCTAAGACAACAATTGAATGGATTTAGTCAATTCTCTAATTAAGTCCATTCTTTAATCTAATCCTAGGTCTAACCCAATTAATGAATCTAATCTCCACTAACTCATTTAACCCAATGTGTTATGATTTGTGTCTTAGGATCTTCAATTCATAATCCTAGATCCTAATCAATCAACTTCTTAATTCTCAATTAAGTTTTGGGCTAAGGATTGGGGTTTGGCTTTTCAAAAATAATTTTTATATTTATAAAATATTTTTATAACATGGTTCTATCAATCAAGTTGTATGTTTGATTCATAATCAATATGCAAGTAAAATAAACATAAAACTACTTTAGATCTAATTTAAACAGGTTAATGTAATTGAAATAGTTTCAATAATAATCAATCATAAAACTTTCTAGATAAAATCTAACATATTTATGATGATTAAAATTAGATTAAAATATTTTTAATCAGATCATAAAATCTCTTAGATCTAATCTAAAATTTTATGATTAATATTTTAGATTAGCACATACTAGGATAACCTATTCACTGTAAGGGATAAATCTTATAGTAGAACAACCTTATGACACTTCATGCAATCTAAAATATTTTATTTTATTTTTTTTAATTTTATATTTAATAGTTAGATAATAAATTAGATTTAATCTAAAAAATAATCTAGACATGCTCAAAAATAATATAATAAGAACCTTGCTTTGATACCAATTGAAGGAATCAGATCTAGGATTTCACAGGTAGATCTTAAAACTTTTTTAAGATCTTGTAGCGAAAGACTTAAATAGATTTAAAATTTATTTAAATAATCATGTAAATACCTAGATCTCAGATTTATTACATGATTAAGGTATGATATTAAATCAAAAATTAAAGTCAAATAAGAAAGAAAAAGATTGATCAAATCAACTTAGATCTACACTACATCAAATATAGGTACGAAGTTTATAGATCAGATCTATTATCTGAGCAAGTTTAGACATTCTAACTTACTGATCTAGGCTTGAGGATGAAGTCATGAGCCACACATATATCCGGTCTCTAGGAGTCATTCACATGAGTCTACGATCTCTGGTCTGAAGTTCGATGCAGAAAATCAGCATAGCATGCTAGTACTATGCTGATCCTTCTTCGACGGTTGATCCGATGCTCTCTTCTTCAAAATTTGGACTCTCCAAAATATGAAAAACAAGATGAGAGTTTTTTTATCTGAGACTCTCTCAATAAAACTTAAAAGAAAGGCAGAGTGATTGAAAATAAAACAGCCCTAGAAGAAGATCCTCTTTTTCTTCTCTTTTCTCTTACCTAGACACCAAGTTTGGTGCCTATGGAACCCCCATGCCCAAGGACCCTCTTCCTCTAATTTTTGCACACCCCAAACATTTCCTAAAGCTCTATATTTCACAAAAAAATTAGAACAAAATTCATTAAATAGGAAAAAAGAAGAGTCCAAGTTAGGTCAAATTTCTAGATTAGGAATATCTAAATAAGGGAAGTTGTTGGGGTGCCCAACTCTTGGGTACGTCCACAATTTTTGGCGTGGACCAGCAAGGGAGGGCACACAATAAAGGATATTGTTTTCATAGAATAAGAGAAAAATTAATTAAGAGAGGGGACGACACTCAAAGGAAGATGTTTAGGTCAACAAGGATTCCATCTCATAGAATCCTAAGCAAAACCAATTCCTCCTTTGACTTGGTCTTCCACCAAACTTTCAAATATGACTTGGAGGGAGAGAGGGGAAATGAAAATTAGGAAGAAAGGGATTTTTCACAAAAAATACCTAAGAAATAGGTATAGGGGGCATTGGGAGCAAGGTGGCGCAAGGGGATAAGGAGTCCTAGTCGCACTAGGACTTCTATTTTGACTTGGTCAAACAAGATCTTTTAACCAAATAAAATCAAGATTAAACCAACTCAATTAAATAATGTCCTAACCCATTTAAGAACTTAATTAAATTAAATTAAATTTTGATTTATTTTTTAATCAAATTAGAAAATTGGGTTAATTTGAGTCCTAGTTAGACTAGGACCACTTCTTCCTTGCACTTGGCTTATCCAATAAACCAATCGAATTTGATCCAATCAAGACCAAACCAAATCTAATTAAATAATATTTATTAGACTTAATCTCAGTCTATTGGTTTAATCAAATTAAGCTAATTAGCAATCCAATTGCTAATCGATCCTCCTGCAATACTTAAACTAGGTTAAATAACAATCGTATTGATTGTTTAACCCTAGAACGATTTTTAATCATTGATCAACCATCCGATCAGATCATAAGCTCTAATATGTGTGACGTCATAGGTTCAAACCTAAGTCGGTAGTATAAAAATAAATTTTTATACCAATCAAAATGACCATCTAGCAATGATACCTGACGGTCGGATAGGTCGAAGGCATAGAACACCATCCCTAGAACCCATGTGGATATAGTTTTCATATAATTCATCCATTTGACCACAATGCTCGTTGGACACATTAGAGTTTAACTATAAATTCCGATCAGATTGTCCATATTATATTTCAAAATATCAAATCCATCTTATGGATTATCCTGGCCAAGGTTTTACTATATTGAAATATAGTGATACATTCTTCTCCAACTCTTGGAGTGGTCAATTTCATTTTGATCACACTCTAACTTAATAAGTACTTGACCGTGCCCAAAAGTCTTCCATTGCTGAATTAGAAATTCAGTTAGTCTGGTACCAAAGCATAGTGAGTTGCTTGTAAGTCACTGAGGTGATCTCAGGTCTTAGGGATACTTATACCTATATTCCATTAGAGATATTTTTGATAGTAAAATGCTCTAGAGTTGGTCACGTTCAATGACAATGTACCCATACATCTCACCTATATGTCATATCTATGTCTCCACATGTTCTGGTTAAGAGGACAGCCAACCTATATAGCATATAGCGACCTATGCTCGATAGATACTGTCATCCTAATTGATAGCGTATCATTTGATCGTAAATAAATTTAAGGACTAATCGATAAATCATCTTTTTATCGAAATTAAACAGTCCTAAGGACTTCATCATAATTATGGAGTTCATTAGAAGATGTAAACTTATGATGAAAAAGATGCCAAAATATTTTTATTAATTAATAAATTAATTATAGTTATAAAATAGCTCAACCATCAATAGACTGATGATTAGCTTTGGAGCATAATTTCGAACACATGGTACACCCTAACCTAATCTCTAATTCATGAATCTCATCATATCCAGAATATTGATCCACTCCTTAGTAAAGTCAGACCCACCATTTGCACAGATTCGATTCTTGATTGGATCCCTCATCGTATCTGAAATATTGAGCCCAACCCATCCTCCAACCCATAGCATCTAATGCCTAATAGACATAGTTGCATCTTTTTGGTGCAACTAAACCACTGTATCCTATCGAGAATAATCAACCCCAAGAAGGGCTCGCACATGTACAATGGTGGAAGACCTTAGACTTAATATTTTCTTAGGAAGATTTAATTTAGGTCTCTTTATACTTGACTTAACTTAGTCATAACAATTATGACCAACATAGTGGCATGGATTGACTCGAATTGTTAGCCACCTCAAATCAAAACTGGGTTGACATAAATGGCCAGGTAAGTGAGACCGGTGGAAGGGATATGCCATTAACTTGACAAGAATGCATTCAAGTCCAGTAGCTCCTAATTAAAAATTAGTCGATTGTATTTACCAAACTTATCTTAGATATCAAATTATCGATTTAGAATCAATTGGATTAGCCTACAATTCAAGTTCGAACCACGAAGCCAAATTAGGTCTTAACTTGATCGAGTCACATCTCAATGTGATTTGATCTTGATCCAAACTTAATCCTATTAGGCTGGTCAAATCTAAGCTTTCTTTGATCCCACCTAACTAACTCTTGATTTGGTTTGATCAATCGCTACACTAATTGAGCTACTCAAGTCCGAACCTAATTTTATGAGTATATCTTAGATTTGAAAATTCATAATTTTTAGATCTAATTAATTTCATAATCTTAATTCTTAATTAAGTTTTGGGTTCATGAATAAAATATATAATAAAAATCCTAGGGTTTTAGGATCTAAGGTTTTGTAGAAAAGTAAGTTCTGATTTCTGATTAAGGATGAACGCGCAGCACCCCTACATGCCATAAGAACACCCCATCATATGGGAGGAGAGGGCCTTTAAATCCTACTTTGCTGTTATGATCGAACGGCCATGGAAAACTCCTTAATCAAAAATATAATTTTTTACTATAAAACTAGTTAGATCATATATCACATATAAAAACATCTAACTGATACATGTCTTGCATACATCTCATGTATCATCAATATGCATACTTTCGAATCTAAAATATCATATATTAAATATAAAAAATAAAATTTTAAATTTGATCATATCAAAAATAAAACTATTCTAGATATCTTATAGAACTATTCTATGACTAGTCTAAGCATGCTTCTTTCATATCTCATATGAAAGAATCAAAAATTAAAAACTTTATTTTCTTATTTTAGATCTAATTACAGTAATTATAATATAAAAAAAATTAAATAAATCTAAAATCATATTTATTTAAAATAAATACATGATTATACTAGACTACACATAGAACTATTATATATCTAGTCTAATCATGCATCTTATACATATTAGATCTAAATTATTTAATTTTTAATTTTTTGATTTTAGATCTAATCACATGTGATGTGACATCTAAAATATTTTAATATCAGATCATAAATAATAATAAAATCAGAATTAAAGTAGATCTGAAGAACTGCTAACGCATCTCTGATACTAGTTGAAGAAAAAATCCTATTTTTTGTCGTAGAATCATACAGATCTGATCAGATCTGAGATGAATTTTCTATCGGGTCTAATGTGAAATCCTAATAGAAACTCTTTTTATCATCTTCACTCTACCATGGCCATGGGCTTAAGGACTCAATCTCATGATTATCATAGGGCTACTCCTCATCTACCGAGATAGATAAATCCTTTTATTGGTGTAATCCAATTCCTACAATGAACATGCTATAGCTAACATACACCTCAGGATTTTGAATGGCTAGAAGTTCGAGTTATGGTATTGTCAAACTATAATACTCTCAAAATGAACTGTCGATGCATCTCAAGTTAAAGAACCATATACATCACTACAACATCGAGTCAGTCATTGATGAGAAGGTAGACTTTCTTATGACTACTCGAGGTGGTCAAGCTCAATACCCTCATTCTCTAACAAGTACCTATACTCTCGCTTCGGTGTCTCCACACCATACACTTAAGACACATCTATCCTATGAAAGCAATCATATACTAACCTTTCAGATCGATCATCATCCTCATGATGATCCTACGATTGAGAGCAGTTTAAAAGTTAATTATAAAATTTCATGTCTTAAATTTTTAATTCTTAAAAATATGAATTATCATTACCATTAACTCAAAGAATGTATCACAGATACTTTTAAATATACACTATGATAGAAAAATAATCTATTTATTAATTTATAGTCAAATTATAAAATTATCCTTAAAAGTGTATTATAAGTGACAGTCAATCTAGCTTCTAGGGCATATATCTAATAGACAGATAGCAGGAGTCCAGGCGAGATGCAATCGAGCCAACTCGACCCCTGATCGAGCTAGCTCAACGGAGGCAAACAAAACACAATGGGTTTTTTTTCTATTTGGACTCAGATTGTGATTAATCCAAGGGATCTACGGAAGTTGCGTGTGGACCATAGGATCCAGTGGCTATGAAAGATTACGGTCATGATTTGAAGGTCAAAAAATATTCTAAGTCTCCATCAAGGATATGTTCGACTCATATTAAGAGAATGAGTCCTGTTAGAACTCCTGTGAACTATTGAGAAGAGGATTCTCATCCTATTTAAAGGGCTGAGGTGCTGTGGAGCAAAAAAGATGCCACGTGTAGCATGAGAGGCACGTAGAGAGGCTTAGGCAATCATCAAGAAGAGCTTAGTAGAGCATTGAGTACATGCAGCCCATGAGAGAGAGAAGCAATAGGTGCATAGCATCCAATGAGAAGGCTATGAGGGCAGCACATCTTATAGCTTTTGTGGATCTTTTTGAGATTCTGAGAGAGCTTTTATGAGGATAGCTTCTAGCTAAGAGAGATGTATGTATGATGAGTTGAGAGTGGGTGTTCTCCTCTTGCACATGTTTTCTCTTTCATAGTGAAGCTTTACATGCCCCATGGAGAAGAGTCTTTAGGCTGATCTTCATACTTGATTATTTTTTGATTTTATTTCTTCTTTCTTTCTGTCGTAATAATTTGGTACTAGATCCTTAACAAGAGGTATCAAAGTAGCTGATATCCCAACAGTCTGGTATTAGAGTGAGTTCATACCATAATAGAAGGTGGAAAGAAGAAGAAGGTAGAGCCAAAAAAGAAGATCGCTAATAAGAAAAAAATATTTTCATTGTAATATAGATGGCCACTGGAAGTGGAACTACCATCTTTACCTGGTCAGCCTAAAGAACAAGAAGGAGGCAGGTCCTTCTAAAGGTATGCTCGTTATAAAATCTAACCTTACGATTTCATCTGCATCCAGTTGGACGCTCGACTATTATTCTAGTACTCACTTATGCACTTCTATACAGGATCTTGAGGATAGCTAGAGGCTGAGGGATAGTGAGATGATCCTACGCATTAAGAATAGAGCAAGAGTTGCTACTATGGCTGTACAAACCTACTCTCTTTGATTACCATCAAGATTAGATCTAGTTCTTAGAGATTATTTTTATGTGCTTGTAGCAAGCAAGAATTTGATTTATGTTTCATATGTAGCACAAGAAGGCTATGTAATTAGTTTTCTTAAGGACCATTATAATATTCTTTATGAAAGAAATAAAATTGTAAGTAGTTTTCTTATAAATGGTCTCTATTAGTTACATATTGATGTTTCTATTCTTAATATGAAGCAAAACATGAATGCCATAGGATTAAAGTGACCTAGGGATAGTCTAAGTGATAGATATCTTTGGCATCTTAGGCTAGGTCATATAGCTGAAGACAGGGTTAATAAATTAAAAAAATTCAGGCTATTGAGTCTATTGACTTTCGAGTCATATCTAATTTATGAATCATGCCTTCATGGCAAAATGACCAAGCTCCCTTTTGTAGGATATGCGAAAAGAGCCACAAACCTACTCATCCTGGTTCACATAGATATGTGTGGCCCATTTGATGCATCGATCAGTGGCAATTATGTCTACTTTATCACCTTTACCAATAATCTATTTCAGTATGGGTATGTGTATTTGATGCGACATAAGTCTGAAGCTTTTGAAAGGTTCAAGAAATTCAAACTTGAAGTAGAAAAATAAATAAAAAAATCTATTAAGATTTTTTGATCAGATCGAGGAGGTGAATACCTTATTCGAGAATTTCTAGACTATCTTAAGAATAATGGCATAGTCTCTTAATGGACTCCACCTAGAACACCTTAACTCATTGGATTTTTAGAATGGAGAAATTAGACCCTATTAGATATGGTCTGATCCATGATGAGTTTCATGAACCTTTCTGAGTTTCTTTATGGATATAGTCTTATGACTGCTATATATTTACTGAATAAAATTTCTTCTAAAATCTTTTCTACCACATCATATGAGATATCATATAGTAAGAAATCAAGTCTAAGTCATCTCAGAATTTGGGGTTGTCCGACCCATGTCAAGAGACAACAAGCAAACAAATTAGAGTCTAGGTCCTTTAGAGCTTGATTTATTGGATATCCTATAGAGTCATTAGGATATTATTTCTATCTCTCGAAAGATCACAATGTGATTGTGAGTCGACACGCTATCTTTCTTGAAAAATAGTTTATTCAAGATAGTGGCATTGGAAGGCATAATAGGCTCGAGGAGAAAGTCTTGTAAGAGCCACGAGCTAAGGAACCTATGGAATCCAATCAGATTGAGCCAACCCAGACACTACCTCCACCTCGTTGATCAAGTAAAATTTTTCATCCTTTTGAAAGATACTTAGGTACTATCTTAGAGGACGTAGAGAAAATGTTTCTTATAGGAAATGGGGTTCATGGTGATGATCCCAAAGACTATGATGAGACGATATCAGATATTGACTCTAAGAAATGGATAGAGACAATGAGGCCAGAAATTGACTCAATGTATTTGAACCATATCTGGACCTTGGTAGATCCACCTAAAGGTATAGTACCTATTGGGTGTAAATGAATCTTCAAGAGAAAGATAGGTGCCGATGAAAATGTAGAGACATTCAAATATGATATCTCATATGATGTGGCTATCAGGATACTTTTTGGCTAGTAGCAATGCTCAAATCCATGCACACATTGCTTGTTGTTGTAGCCTATTTCGATTACAAAATATGATAGATGGATGTGAAAACGACATTCTTAAATGGATATCTTAAGGAAGTTATCTATACGGAATAGCCGCTAGGTTTTACATCCAATGATGATGATCATAAGGTATGTAAGTTGCAAAGAACCATATAAGGACTTAAGCAAGCATCTCGGAGCTGGAATGCTCGTTTCAATGATGTAATTAAATCGTTTGGATTCATCAAGAATGAGGAGGAGCCCTATATTTTTAAAAAGATAAGTGAAAGCATTGTTGTCTTCCTCGTACTATACATGGATGATATCTTCCTAATTGAGAATGATCTTCCAATGTTGACTATAGTCAAAATATAGTTGTCTATATTGTGGTATCAACTCACTCTAGTACCAAACTATTAGGATATCAGCTACTCTAATATCGCTTATTAAGGATCTAGTACCAAATTATTACGATAGAAAGAAGAAAGAAATAAAATAAGAAAATAATCAAGCACGTGGATCAGCCTAAAGGCTCGCCTCTACGAGGCATGCAAAGCTTCACTATGAAAGAGAAAAATAGGTACAAGAGGAGAACACCAACTTTCAACTCAAAGTATATAAATCTCTCTCAACTAAAAGCTACCCTCATAAAAGCTCTCTCAAAATTCCAAGGAGACCCATAGAAGCTACAAGATGCTCTGCTCTTACAGCCTCCTCATCAGATGCTATGCACCTGTTGCTTCTCTCTCTCGTGGGCTGCACGTATTTGGTACTCTACCAAGCTCCTCTTGATGGCTGTCTAAGCCTCTCAACGTGCCTCTCACACCACAAAGACCACCTTTTCTACTCCACAGCACCTCATCCCTTTAAACAAGATGAAAATTTTCTTCTTAGCAGTTCACAGGAGTCCTAACAGGCCTCATTCTCCTAATATAAGTCGAACATGTTCTTGATGGAATCTTGGAATATTTTCCAATTTTTAGATCACGACCATAACCCTACATGGCTGGTGGATCCGGTCGTAAATGCGCAACTCCCAAAGACCCCTTGGATTAATCATAATTTAAGTCCAAATAGAAAAAATCCCATCGTGTTCCATTCACCTCCATCGAGTCGACTCGATCAGGGTCGAGTTGGCTTGACTGCATCTTGCCCAGACTTCTAATGTCTATCTGCCTGAGAGAGCTGGCTCGACTATGGTTTGATCCAGCTCGATCTCAATTCGGACTGACTCGACTGCGTATCAGAGCCGGCCTGACTGCTATGCTAAAAACTAATTCCCTTCTTGCTATGGATCAAATTCGAGGTATCAAATTCTAACAATCTCTATCTTAACTCGATATTCGACCTCCACTTGACTTTGAGAATTTATGATACATCTCGCCCACATGCCCTGGGGCACACTTGCTGATCATGGATGGGCAAACATGGAAGTCAAGCTAGGCTGCTCGATCTCACCTCTGTCATGGGCTGTGTCTACTTTGACCAAAGATCTGCTCAAAAAATTCTCCTATGGCAATAGAAACTTTACTCTACGATGTCACCTCTCATCCTCCTGAGTCTTCCATCTCATGCCCGATCCATCTCCACCTGGAGCTCCATCTTGCACTAAGCTCCCACTAGTTCCTGAAGCTCCACCTCACACTGGGCTTCCTGCTAGATAGTAATATCCTCTTATCTTATTCTTCTCCTCCAATATCATCCTATTGCCATGCATGACCTTCAGGATTCCATCACCAGCTACCCACCTATAGTCATTTAAATCTAGTCTACTCAGTGAGATAAGATTATGCTTGAAATCGGATATGTATTGGATCTCCCCCAATCTTCTCACTATACCATCATGTGTATTCTAGCTGATCATCCCAATGCCTCTAATTGCACAGCTCGATCCATCCGATAGATAAATAGTGCCATCACTGCTCTCCAAAAAGTTAAACTACTCATTTCTACATCAAACATGATATGTGCATGCAGAATCTAAAATCCACTATTAGGAAGAACTAGATACCTCATCAGATATCTTCAAAAAATCATCCTCTGACTCGCTACTAGCCATCGCTTTAGAAGCCCTCATCCTATCCTTGAGTTGTAGGCAATTCTTGACTCGATGCCCCAACTCATCGTACCTATAGCATCTAATCTTGCTAGGATCCCTCATCTTGGATCTGGATCATCCTCCTCGCGATCCTCCATCACTCCGTCTACTACCTTCTGCTCCTCCAAAAATCACCAAAGCTGAGCTGCCACCATCTGAGCTCAAAGCTTGGTTCTCCCTCCTGAGAACCTCATTCTAGAGTATTGCTGTAATGACCTCGTCCATCTTGATGGTACTCTTTTTCACTAGAAGAATAGTCACCAAGGACTCATACGAAGGGATGGAGCGATGCTAGCAAGACCAATGCCCTAATCTTCTCCTCAACATTTTCACCAATATTGAGGAGGTCAGTGAGGATCTTTTGAAAGTTGGATAGATGCTCCTGCATACTCTAGCCTTCGTCCATCCATAGTTGGTAGAACTACCTCCAAAGAAATAGCATGTTGGTATGCAACTTCGCCATGTACAACTCCTCGAGCTTCTACCACAGCATCGTTGAAAAAATCTCACCAAATACATGTATCATAATATCATCTGCTAGGTACAAGTGAATCATGCTCACCACCTACATCTGGATCTACTTCCAATCCTTCACCTCTCTGGTGGTTGGTGTCTCATCATATAAGAGAGCGTCGATCAACCCATGTTGGATGAGGGCATCCTTTACACTTGCTTGCCACAAGAAAAAATTGCCCTTCCCATCAAATCTATTGATCTCCATCTTGATTGTGCTTGTCTTTTTCATATTCTTCAATCTCTATCTACTACTATAATCTATGCTCTGGTACTATCTGGCTCTGATACTAACTGTTATGGTATTAACTTCTGATATCAAACTATTAGGATATCAGCTACTTTGATATCCTTTGTTAAGGATCTAGTACCAAATTATTATGGCAAGAAGAAGAAAGAAATAAAATAAGAAAATAATCAAGTACATCAATCATCCTAAAGGCTCATCTCCATGAGGTATGCAAAGCTTCACTTTGAAAGAGAAAAATAGGTATAAGAGGAGAATACCCACTTTCAACTCATTATACACAAATCTCTCTTAACTAGAAGCCACCCTCACAAAAGCTCTCTCAGAATCCCAAGAAGATCCATAGAAGCATCACCAGATGCTATGCACCTATTGCTTCTCTCTCATGGGCTACATGTACTCGTCGCTCTACCAAGCTCCTCTCAATAGCTGCCTGAGCTTCTCTACATGCCTCTCATGCCACACGTGCTACCTTTTCTTCTCCACAACACCTCAGCTCTTTAAATAGGATGAGAATCTTCTTCTTAGTAGTTCACAGGAGTTCTAACAAGATGCATTCTCCTAATATGAGTCGAACATATCCTTGATGGAGTGTTAAAATATTTTCTGACCTTCAAATTATGACTGCAACCCTCCATAACCGCTGGATCCTATGATCCATGTGCAACTCCCATAGTCCTCTTGGATTAATCACAATTCGAGTCCAAACAGAAAAGACCCAATCATGTTCTGTTCACCTCCATTGAGTCAGCTTGGTCAGGAGTCAAGCTGGCTTGATTGCGTCTCATCGAAACTCCTACTATCTATCTGTCTGAGAGAGTTAGCTCGATCTCAATCCGAGTAGGCTCAATCGCATATCAGAGCCAGCTCAATCTCAATCCAAGTCAGCTCAACCGCGTATCAGAGTTGGTCCAACTACTGTGCTGAAAATTGATTCTCTTCTTGCTGTGGGTCAAATTCGAGGTATCAAATCCTGACTGTCTAAGAAGTTCTCTATGAAAGATCTAGGAGAGGCATCCTTTATTCTGGAAATTAAGGTCTATAGGGATAGACCAAATAGGATGCTGGGTCTCTCATAGAAAATGTACATATAGAAGGTGCTGAAGAGGTTTCGCATGAAAAACTCCAAGTGGAGTTTAGTACCTTTTAGATATGGCATTTATCTCTCCAAGAAGATGTGCCCTAGCACACTTGAGGAGATTGAATGCATGAGCAAGATCCCTTATGCTTCAGTAATAGAGAGCCTCATGTATGCTATGTTATGTGCACGACCTGATATTGCCCATGCTGTGAGTGTCACGAGCAGGTATCAATCGAATCCAGATGAAGAGCATTGGACTTTTGTGAAATATTTTCTTAAGTACTTGAGAAAGACTAAGGATATGTTTCTAGTTTTTGGTAATGGAGAACACCAGGTTCAGGGGTATACAGACTCAAATTTATGTCCGATAAAGATGATCGAAAGTCGACATCTAGAAGTCTATTTATTTATAATGGTGGAGCTATCAATTGGAAGAGTTTCAAGTAGATGGTGATAGCAGACTCCACCATGAAAGTAGAGTACATCATTGCATTGGAGGTTGCAAAGGAGGCATTTTGGTGCAAAAAGTTCACCACAGAGCTTAGAGTGATGCCATCAGATGTTGTCCCTCTGTACTGTGACAACAACGACACCATAGCCCTAGCTAAGGAGCCAAGGTTTCATCAGAAATCCAAGCACATTAAGCAGCGATACCATCTCATCCATGATTACCTCGAGAAGGGATACATCGAGGTCAAGAGAGTCGATACTACAGACAATGCGATTGACTTGCTAATAAAACCATTGAGCCAATAGAAGATCGAAGCCCATCTTGAGAAGATGGGATTTAGATTTGTAGCCAATTATATTTAGGTCAAGTGGAAGTTTGTTAGATGTGTGCCCTAGAATCCAAATTGGCTAAACATTTGTAATGCACTTCTAAGAATAATTTTATAATTTTGATTATAAATTAATAAAAGGGTTATTTTCTATCGTAATATATATTTAAAGTATCTATGATATTGAAGAAAAAAAGCCTTATTTTTTCGGTCAGATTCATTTAGATCTAATTAGATCAAAAAGGATATTTCAAAAATTTTTCCTCTAAGATCCTAGTTAGATCTGAGACTTCTTAGATCTAATCTTATTGATCTAATAATAAAAAATAAAAATAAAAATTAAATCTAATTTAATTATATCTTTATTTTGGATAATCCAATTATCCTATGATGATTTTGATGTTTGCCTGAGGTTCTGGATGTAGCCATGTAAGTATCTAGCCTCTACCGATATCCACTCGAGTAGGATCTAGAGATCTTCTCCTTCTCAATCAATTCTCTAAAAAATAGATCTAGATCTGATCTTGAAGGTCTTCAAAATTTCTTTTGAAGAACAGCCATTGCCTCTTACAGCAGTGCTGCCTTCTTTCTTTCCTGGTGCCATTCACTTGCCTAGATTGCATCTTATTCATGCCTAAAAGCTCTTGGACATGGAGAGGAGAGAGAGAGCACTAGAGGGTGGCATGGAGAAGGAGGAAGAGAGGCTTTATGGCATGGGCTAAAGGCAGAAGCATTTATATAGACCCTGCTGTGCCATGCAGTGCCACATCATCCTGGCCAATCATGGCCCTTTATGCAATCAGATCTAAATCCTGTCTATGTTTTATTAGGGCGACAAGGCCCCAAGTACTCTCCTATGGGCGCATGACATATGGTTAGATGTCTAAGTGTCTAGGGTCAACATTTGACCAATGTTCGAAAATAAGATTTAGCAGGTGATAAAAAATGATAGGTATTTTTTTAAATTTATCTCATAAATTAAGACAAACCTTTTCTAACCTGAACAAGCTTCAGTCAGACCAAGTAAAGGTTTCTGAGTGAGTCTAAACATATTTGGCTTAGTCGAGACAAGCTTTAATGATTATTAAAGAAGAACATTAGGCATAATCATGTGCTAGCATGATTTTCTTGAACCTAATTGAATCTCATTCAAATCAATTAAACTGGGTTAGTCCAATTGATGATATCTAGATCCAAACCCTTATTTGTGTGATCCAATTAGGTTCAGTTCCATATGGTAATAGGATATGATGCGATCTCTATCATCAACATCATCGAAACATATTTTTGATGGATCAGAACTTTTCTAATTTAGATAACTAGTATGATCGATCATCCAAATCATTCTAATTGCACCCAAGATCTATCAGTGACACCTAGCAGCATATGGTGGTAACCCATCAAAACTAAAAGTGAACCTCTCGATGTAGTTATCTATGTGATTAAGTTTCTCTATCTTGAGCTCCGATCGGATTACGGTTAAGGTGATCTCGTCAAACCCTAATTTCCATCACATGAATTAATCATTTGATTTAAGTCCAATGTGAAAACCCTAATAGAAACTCTTTTTATTATTTCACTCTGCCATGGCCATGGGCTTATGGACTTGATTCTCATGATCATCATAGGATTGCTCCTCATTTATCGAGGTAGATAGATAGATCCCCTATTGGTACAATCAAATTTCTATAATGAACGTGCTATATCCAACATACGCCTCAAGATTCCAAATGGCTAGGAGATCGAGTTATGGTGTAGTCAAACTATAACATCCTTAAGGTGAACTATCGATGCACCTCAGGTTAAAGAACCAGACACACCACTGCAGCTTCGAGCCAATCATCGATGAGAAGGTATACTTCCTTATGACTGCTCGAGGTGGTCACGCTCAGTGCCCTTATTCTCTAATGAGTACCTGTGCTTTTACTTCGATGTCTCTACATTGAAGACTCAAGACTCATTTATCTTAAAGAAGTGGTTGTACACCAACCTTCCAGATCAATCACCATCCTCATGATGATCTTATGGTCGGAAGCATTTTAGGAGTTAATAATAAAAATTCACGTCTTAAATTTTTGACTCTTGAAAATATGAACTATCATTACTATTAACTCAAAGGATGTATCACAGACACTTTCAAATATACACTATGATAGAAAATTACCCATTTTATTATTTATAGTTAAAATTTTAATTTTTTTCTTAGAAATGTATTATAAGTGTCAGCTAATTTGGCTTCTAGGGCACACATATCTTACAAACTCTCACTTGACCTAAAGCCAATTGGCTACAAATCTAAGTTCTATCTTCTTAAGGTGGGTTTCGATCTTCTGCTGGCTCAATGGCTTTGTAAGTAGGTTTGCCGCATTATCTGCAGAGTTGACTCTCTTGACCTCAACGTAACCTTTCTCAAGATAATCATGGATGAGGTGGTATTGTCGCTCGATGTGTTTGGATTTTTGGTGCGATCTCAGCTCCTTAGCAAGGGCTATGGCACCATTATTATCATAATATAGAGGAATGGCATCCGATGGCATCACTCTGATCTCTGCGGTGAACTTCTTATACTAGAATGCCTCCTTTGTAGCTTCTGACACAGCGATGTACTTTGCTTGCATGGTGGAATTTGCTATCACTATTTGCTTGGAACTCTTCCAACTGATAGAATCACCATTACACATAAATAGACTTCTAGATGTTGACTTTCGATCATCTATATCAAACATAAAATTCGAGTCTGTATATTCCTAGACTTGGAGTTTCCCATTACCAAAAACCAACATCATATCCTTAGTTCTTCTAAAGTACATAAGGATACATTTCACAGAAGTCCAGTGTTCTTCACCTAGATTTAACTGATATCTGCTCGTGACACTCACAGCATAGGCTATATCAGATAGTGTACATAACATGGCATACACGAGGCTCCCTATAGCTGAAGCATAAGGGATCTTTATCGTGCATTCAATCTTCTCAGGTATGTTGGGACATATTTTCTTAGAGAGATGAATGCCATGTATGAAGGGTACCAATCCCCTCTTGGAGTTTTCCATGCTAAGCCTCTTTAGCAATTCCTCTATGTACATCTTGTATGAAAGACCTAGCATCCTATTCGGTCTATCTCTATAGACCTTAATTCCTAGAATGAAGGATGCTTGTCCTAGGTCTTTCATGGAGAATTCTTTAGATAATCATATTTTAACTATGGTCAACATGGGAATATCATTCCCAATAATGATTATATCATAAAGGAAAAATCCTATTTTTCAGTTCAGATTCGTTCAGATCTAATTTAATCAAGAGGAATATTTTTAAAAAAAAATTTCATAGATTCAAATCAGATCTGAGACTCTTCAGATCTGATTTTATCTATCTGATAAAATAAAAATAAATTAAATTAAATTAAATCTAATTTAGTTATATCTTATTATGGGTAATCCTATTATCCTATGATGATCCTGATGTTTGTCTGAGATTCTGAATGTAGCCATACAAGCGTCTGACCTCTATCGATGTCTATTCAAGCAGGATCTAAAGATTTTCTTCTTCTTAATCTGTACTCCAAAAATTAGATCTAGATTTGATCTTGAAGGTCTTCAAAATGCCTTTTGAAAATCAACTATTATCTCTTACAACAGTGCTGCCTTCTTCCTTTTCGATCACCTTTCTCTTGCTTGGATCACACCAAATTGGAGCCCAAGACCTCTTGGGTGTGGAGAGGAGAGAGAGAAGTAGAGGGTGGCATGGAGAAGGAGGGAGAGGGGCTATGTGGCATGGGCAAAGGATAGAAACTCAAAATCCTAGGCGTAGATTGGGTTTATATAGATCCTGCTGCGCCAAGCAGTGCCACATCATCCTGACCAATCATGGCTCTTTATGAAATCAGATCTAAATCTGATTGGTGGGATGACATCATCTGATCTAATCAGATTAGAGTTTCTCACAAACATCCTTAGGTGGCACCAAGATTGATCAAAGAAGAGTCTTTAGCGCCACCCAAGTAGAGAGCATGAAGCAACCTGGACTCCCATCTATATGGGACTCCAGGCGTCATCCTCTTTGGGTGCACGCCTCCCAAGGCATACGCCCCCTCCCTTTCTTCTTTTTAGTAGGAGGACAAAGCCCTATCTTCTCTTCTATGGGTGCATGATACATGAGCAGATGTCTAAGTGTTAAAGGTCAACATTTGACCAAAGTCAAAGACAAGATTTAGCAGGTGATGGAAAATGGCAGATGTTGTCTTAAATTTATCTTATAAATTACGACAATCATTTTCTAACCTGGACAAGCTCTAGTCAGACCATGTAAAGATTTTTTAGTGAGCCCAAATATATTTGGCTCAGTCGGGGCAACTTTTAATGATTGTTGAAGGAGAAAATTAGGCTCAATCACGTGCTAGCATGATTTTCTTGAACCTAATTGAATCTTATTCAAATCAATTGAACTGGGTTAGTTTAATTAATGATATCCAGATCCAAACCCTTATTTATGTGACCCAGTTAGGTTCAGGTCTGTATGGTAATGGGATATATCATGATCTCTATCATCGACATCATCAAAACACCTTCTGATGTATCAGAACTTTCTTGATTCAGACAACTAGAATAATCGATCATCCAGATCATTCTAATTGCTCTCAAAATCCACCAGTGACACCTAGTAGCATATGGTGGTAATCCATTAGAATTGAAAATAAACCTCTCGGTATAGTTACCTATGTGATTAAGTTCCTCTATTTTGAGCCCTGATCGGATTAGGGTTAAGGTGATCTTGTCAAATCCTAATTTTTGTCATATGAATTAATCATTCGATTCAAGTCCGATGTGAAAATCCTAATAGAAACTCTTTCTATTATTTCACTCTGGCATGGCCATGGGTTCATGGACTTGATTCTCATGATTATCATAGGATTGCTTCTCATCCATTGAGGTAGATAGATCTCCTATTGGTGCAATCCAATTTCTATAATGAACATGCGATAGCCAACATACACCACAGGATTCCAAATGGCTAGGAGATCGAGTTATGGTATAGTCAAACTATAACACCCTCAAGGTGAACTGTTGATGCACCTCAGGTCAAAGAACCAAATGCACCACTATAGCTTCGAGCCAGTCATTGATGAGAAGATAGACTTCCTCATGACTGTTTGAGGTGGTCACGCTTAGTACCCTCGTTCTCTAGCGAGTACCTATACTCTCATTTCGGTGTCTCTACACCATAGACTTAAGACTCATCTACTCTAAAGAAGCAATCGTATACCAACCTTCTAAATCAATCATAATTCTCATAATGATCCTACAGTCAAGAGCATTTTGTGAGTCAATAATAAAAATTCATATCTTAAATTTTCAACTCTTGAAAATATGAACTATCATTATCGTTAACTCAAGGGATGTATCATAGATACTTTTAAATACATATTGTGATAGAAAATAATTCATTTTATTATTTACAGTCAAAATTATAATTTTGCCCTTAGATGTACATTATAAGTGTCAGCCAATTCTTTCTTCTAGGGCACATATATCTAATAAACTCCCACATGACATAAAGCCAATTGGCTACAAATCTATGTTCCATCTTCTCAAGGTAGGTTTCGATCTTCTGCTGGCCCAACAGCTTTGTGATTGGGTCTACCACATTATATGCAGAGTTGACTCTCTTGACCTTGACATAACCTTTTTCGAGGTAACCATGGATGAGGTGATATCACCGCTCGATGTGCTTGGATTTCTGGTGAGACCTCAGCTCCTTAGCAAGGGCTATGGTGTCATTATTGTTATAGTATAGAGGAATACCATTTGATGGTATTACTCTAATTTCTATGATGAATTTTTTACACCAGAATGCCTCCTTCACAGCTTTTGATGCAGCGATGTATTCTGCTTCCATGGTGGAATCTGCTATCACTGTCTGCTTGAAACTTTTCCAACTGATAGCACCACCATTACACACAAACAGACCCCCAGATGTCGACTTTCAATCATCTATATCAGACATAAAATTCGAGTCTGTATATCCCTAGACTTGGAGTTCTCCATTACCAAAAATCAACAACATATCCTTAGTTCTTCTTAAGTACTTAAGGATACATTTCACAAAAGTCTAGTGTTCTTCACCTGGATTCGACTGATATCTACTCGTGACACTCACAGCACGGGATATATCAGGTTGTGTACATAACATGGCATACATGAGGCTCCCTATTGCTGAAGCATAAGGGATCTTGCTCATGCATTCAATCTCCTTTGGTGTGTTAGGACACATTTTCTTGGAGAGATGAATGACATATCTGAAGGGTGCCAATCCCCTCTTAGAGTTTTCTATGCTAAACCTCTTTAGCACTTTTTCTATGTACATCTTTTATGAAAGACCTAGCATCTAATTCGGTCTATCTCTATAGACCTTGATTTCTCGAATGAAGGATGTTTCTCCTAAGTCTTTCATAGAGAATTCTATAGATAACCATATTTTAATTATGGTCAATATGGAAATATCATTCTCAATAAGAAGGATATCATCTACGTACAGTATAAGTAAGACAATAGCGCTCCCACTGACCTTTTTGAAAATACATGGTTCCTCCTCATTTTTGATGAAATCAAATAATTTGATCACATCATTAAAATGAGTATTCCAGCACTGAGATGCTTGCTTAAGTCCATATATGGATCTTTGCAGCTTGCATACTTTGTGATCAGCATCATTGGATATGAAATCTAGTGATTGTTCCATATAAATATCTTCCTCAAGGTATCCATTTAAGAACACCATTTTCACGTCCATTTGCCATATTTCATAATCAAAATAGGCTACAATAGCAAGCAAAGTACAGATAAATTTTAGCATAGCTACTGGCGAAAAGGTATCCTGATAGTCAATGCCTTCGCACTGACTATAACCTTTTGCCACTAATTTAGCTTTGAATGTCACTACATTTTCAGCTGCACCAATCTTTCTCTTATAGATCCATTTACACCTAATAGGTACTATACCTTTTGGTGGATCTACCAAGGTCCAGACTTGATTTGAGTGCATCGAGTCTATTTCTGACTTCATTGTCTCTAACCATTTCTCGGAGTCGATATCTAATATTGCCTCATCAAAGATTTTGGGATCACCATGAATCCCATTACCTATGAGGAACATTTTCTCTACTTCCTCTGAAATAGTACCTAAGTACCTCTCAGGTGGACGAAAAATCCTTTTCGATCAATAAGGTGAAGGAGGTAGTATTTGTATTGGCAAAACTTGATTTGGTTCCATGGGATCCTTAACTCATTGCTCTTAGGAGACTTTCTTATCTAGCTTGATCTGCTTTCTAATGCCACTATCTTGAATAAACTATTTTTCAAGAGAAACGGCATGATGGCTTATAATCATATTATGGTCTTCTGAAATATAGAAATAATATCCTAATGATCCTTTAAGATATCCTATAAATCGAGCTCTAATGGATCTAAAGTCTAACTTATCCACTTGTTGTCTTTTGACATGAGCCGGACAATCTAAAATTCTGAGATGACTTAGACTTGATTTTTATCATGCCATATCTCATACGGTGTGATAGGAATGATTTTAGAGGAAATCCTATTCAGTAAATATATTATAGTTAACAGACTATGTTTCCAAAGAAAATCAGAAAGGTCTGTGAAGCTCATCATGGATCAGACCATATCTAATAGGGTCTAATTTCTCCATTCTGAAGCCCCATTGAGTTGAGGTATTTTAGGTGGAGTCCATTAAGAGTCTATGCTATTTTGCTTGAGATAGTCCAAAAATTTCTGACTAAGGTATTCACCGCCTCAATCTAATCGAAGAACCATAATGGATTTTCTAGTTTACTTTTCGACTTCATGTCTGAATTTCTTGAACTTTTCAAAAGCTTCAGACTTGTGTCTCATAAGATACATGTATTCATATTGAGATAAATCATCAATAAAGATTATGAAGTAATCAAAGTTGCCTCTAGCTAGTACATCAAATGGGTCGCATACATCAATATGTACTAGGGCAAGTAGACCGTGGCCCTTTTGAAGAAAAAATCTTGATTTCTCGGATCAGGTTCGTTCAGATTTGATCGGATCAGAAGAGATATTTTAAAAATTATTCTCATATATCCAGATCAGATCTGAGATATTTTAGATCTAATTTTATTGAACTAATAAATAAAAATAAAAATAAATTAAATTTGATTTAATTATTTCTTGATGTTGGATAATCTGATAATCCTTTGATGATCCTGCTGATTGCCTGAGATTCTGGATCTAACCATGCAAGTGCCTAGCCTCTACTGGTATCCACTTGAGTTAGATTTGTAGATCTTCACCTTCTTTATCATCTCTCCAAAAATCCAATTTGGATCTGATTTGGAAGGTCATCAAAACTTTTTCTGAAGATCAACAGTCATCTCTGTAGTAGTGCTGCCTTCTTCCTTTTCTCGTCAGCATTTTCTTGCCTGGATCGCACCAAACTAGAGCCCAACTTGCCTTGGGCATGGATAGGAGAGAGAGGAATAGAGGATGGCATGGATGAGGGAGAGGGGCAGCCTTGGGGCATGGCTAAGAGGGAACTCACTAAAAGTTGGGCATAGATAGGGTTTATTTTTAGACCCTGCTGCGCCATGCAGTGCCACATCATCCCAGCCAATCACGTTGCTTCATGCAATCAAATCTAAATTTGATTGATGGGATGACATCACCTAATCCAATCAGATGAGAGCCCCATAAATTCACCCTTAGATGGCGCCTAAGACTGGTCAAAGTCTATGGGTAAGGGTCACCTAAGTAGAATCCAAGAAGCAACCTAAAGTCCCATCCCTATGGGACTCTAGGCATCCCTATCCATGGGTGCATGCCTCCCTAGGCATGTGCCCCCTCTTTTCCAAATTCTAGTAAAGGGACAAGCCCTTATCTGCTCTCCAATAAGTGCATGACACATGGGCAGATGTCCAAGTATCAAAGGTCAATGTTTGACCAAAGTCAAAGGACAAGAATTAGCAGGTGACGAAAAATGGTAGGTATTGTCTCAAATTTATCTCATAAATTAAGACAACCCTTTTCTAACCTGGACAAGCTCTAGTCAAACCAAGTAAAGATACCTGAGTGAGCACAAACTCATTTAGCTCAATCAAGACAACTTTTAATGATAATTAAAGGAGAACGTTAGGCTCAACTGTATGCTAGCACGATTTTCTTGAACCTAATTGAATCTAATTCAAATTAATTGAACTAGATTAGTCTAATTGATGATATCCAAATCCAAACCCTTATTTGTGTGATCCAGTTAGATTTAGTTCTGTATGGTAATGGGATATGTTGTGATCTCCATCATCGACATCATCGAAACTTCTTTTGATGGATCAAAACTCTTCTGATTCAGACAACTAGAATGATCGATCATCTAAATCATTCTAATTGCTCCCAAAGTCCACTAATGACACCTAGCAGTATATGGTGGCAATCCATCAAAACTGAAAATTAACCTCTTGGTGTAGCTACTTGTGTGATTAAGTTCTTCAATCTTGAGCCCCGATCAGATTAGAGTTAAGGTGAATTCGTCAAACCCTAATTTCTATCATATGATTTAATTTTTTGATTCAAGTCTGATGTGAAAACCTTAATAGAAATTCTTTCTATTATTTCACTCTGCCATGGCCATTGGATTATGGACTTGATTCTCATGATCATCATAGGGTTGCTACTCATCCACCGAGGTAGATAGATTCCCTCTTGGTGCAATCCAATTCCTACAATGAACATGCTATAGCCAACATACACCTCAGAATTCCGAATGGCTAGGAGATCAAGTCATAGTGTAGTCAAACTATAACATCCTCATGATGAACTACCGATGTGCCTTAGGTCAATGAACTAGATAAACCACTATAGCTTTGAGTCAGTCATCGATAAGAAGGTAGACTTCCTTATGACTATCCGAGGTGGTCACGCTCAATGCCCTCGTTCTCTAATGAGTACCTGTACTCTCACTCTGATATCTCTACACCATAGACTCAAGACTCATCTACTATAAAGAAACAATTGTACACCAACCTTTTGGATCAATCACCATCCTCATGATGATCCTACGGTCATGAGAATTTAATGTGATATTAATGAAAACTTTTATCTTAAATTTTCAACTCTTGAAAATAAGAATTATCATTACCATTAACTCAAGGGATATATCACAGACACTAAATAATATTTATGATAGAAAATAATTAATTTTATTATTTATAGTCAAAATTATAATTTTGCCCCTAGAAGTGTATTATAAGTGTCAGCCAATTCTGGCTTCTTAGGCACACATATCTAACAAACTCCCACTTGACCTAAAGCCAATTGGCTATAATCTAAGTACCATCTTCTTAAGGTGGCCTTCAATCTTCTGCTGGCCTAATGATTTTGTAAGTGGGTCCACCGCATTATCTGTAAAGTCGACTCTCTTGACCTCGACGTATCCCTTCTTGAGGTAATTGCGGATGAGGTGGTATCGCCGCTCAATGTGTTTGGATTTTTGATGAGATCTCTACTTCTTAGCAAGGGCTATGGCGCCATTGTTATCATAGTACAGAGGAATGGCATCTGATGGCATCACTCCAATCTTTGTGACAAACTTCTTATACCAGAATGCCTTCTTTGCAGCTTCTGATGTAGTGATGTATTCTGCTTCCTTGGTGGAATCTGCTATCACTGTCTGCTTGAAACTTTTCCAGCTGACAGATCCACCATTGCACATAAATAGACTCTTAGATGTCAAATTTCGATCATCTACATCAGATATAAAATCTATGTCTATATACCCCTGGACTTGGAGTTCTCCATTACCAAAGACCAACAACATATCCTTAGTTCTTCTTAAGTACTTAACGATATATTTCACAAAAGTCCAGTGTTCTTCATCTGGATTCGACTGATTTCTGCTTGTGACACTCATAGCATGGGTTATATTAGGTCGTGTACATAACATGGCATACATGAGGCTCTCTATTGCTGAAGCATAAGGGATCTTACTCATGCATTCTATTTCCTCAGGTGTGCTAGGGCACATCTTCTTCGAAAGATGAATGCTAGGTCTGAAGGGTACCAAACCCCTCTTAGAGTTTTCAATGCTAAACCTCTTTAGCACTTCCTCTATGTACGTCTTCTATGAATGTCCTAGCATCCTATTCAGTCTATCTCTATAGACCTTAATTCCCAGAATAAAGGAGGCTTCACCTAGGTCTTTCATGGAGAATTCTTTAGATAACCACATTTTAACTATGGTCAGCATAGAAATATCATTCCCAATAAGGAGGATGTCATCCACATACAATACAAGAAAGACAACAGTGCTCCCACTAACCATTTTAAAGATACATGTCTCCTCATCATTCTTGATGAAACCAAATAATTTAATTTTATCATTAAAATGAGTGTTCCAGCTCTGAGATGCTTGCTTAAGTTCATATATGGACCTTTGCAGCTTGCATACCTTATGATCATCATCATTAGATGTGAAACCTAGCGACTGTTCCATATAGATATCTTCCTCAAGGTATCAATTTAAGAATGTCATTTTCATGTCTATTTGCCATATTTCATAATCGAAATAGGCTACAATAGCAAGCAATGCACGAATGGATTTAAGCATAGCTACTGGCGAAAAGGTATCCGGATAGTCAATGCCTTTGCATTGACTATAACCTTTTGCTACTAATCTAGCTTTAAATGTCTCCATATTTCCATCTACATCAATCTTTCTCTTGTAGATCCATTTACATCCAATAGGTACTATACCTTCTGGTGGATCTACCATGGTCCAGACTTGGTTTGAGTGCATCGAGTCAATTTTTGATTTTGATTGTCTCTAACTATTTCTCAGAGTCGATATTCGATATCGCCTCGTTATAGATTTTGGGATCATCACTATGAACCCCATTACCTACGAAGAACATTTTCTCTACTTCCTCTAAAATAGTACCTAAGTACCCCTTAAGGGGACGAAAAACCCTTTTTGATCTACGAGGTGAAGGAGGTAGTGATTGGATTGGCTTAATCTGATTTGGTTTGATTTGGTCCTTAGCTGGTTGCTCTTATGAGACTTTCTCATCGAGCTTGATCTACTTTTCAATACCGCTATCTTGAATAAATTTTTTTTCAAGAAAGATGGCATGTCGACTCACAATCACATTATGATCTTTTGGACTATAGAAATAATATCCTAATGACTCTTTAGGATATCCTACAAATCTAGCTCGGAAGGACCTAAAGTCTAACTTGTTCGCTTGTTGTCTTTTGACATAAGCCGAACAACCCCAAATTCTGAGATGACTCAGACTTGGTTTCTTACCATACTATATCTCATACGGTGTGGTAGGAACCATTTTGGAAGGAACCCTATTCAGTAAGTATATTGCAGTTAACAAACAGTATCCCCAAAGAAAATCAGGGAGGTCTGTGAAGCTCATCGTGTATCGGACCATATCCAATAAAGTCTGATTCCTCAATTCTGAAACCACATTGAGTTGAGGTATTCTAGGTGGAGTCCATTGAGAGACTATTCCATTTTCCTTGAGATATCTAGGAATTTCAAACTAAGGAATTCACCTCCTCGATCTGATCAAAGAACCTTAATGAATTTTCATATTTGCTTTTCTACTTCATGTCTGAATTTTTTGAATGTTTCAAAAGCATCAGACTTGTGTCTCATAAGATACATATATCCATACCTAGATAAATCATCGATAAAGGTTATAAAGTAGATAAAGTTGCCTCTAGCCAGCACATCAAATGGGCCACATATATTAGTATGTACTAAGGTAAGAAGATCCGTGGCCCTTTCTCCATGTCCTACAAAAGAGAGCTTAGTCATTTTGCCATGAAGACAAGATTCACAAATTGAATATGACTTGAAAGTCAATAACTCAATAGCCAAATTTTCTCCAATTTGTTAACCCTATCTTCTACTATATGTCCTAGTCTTAGGTGCCATAGTACCTATCATTTGGACTATCCCTAGGTCATTTCATGGTATTCACATTTTGTTCAATATTATAAACAAATACATCAACATGTAACTAATAAAGATCATTAATAAGAAAATCACTTGAAATTTTATTTCTTTCATAAAGAATGTTACAATGGTCCTTAAGAAAACTAATTACATAGCCTTCTAATGCAAGGCAAGAAATAGAAATCAAATTTCTGCTTGCTGCAGGCGTATAATAATAGTCTTTTAACACTAAGTCTAAATCAGATGGTAGTCAAAGAGGGTATGTTTCCATGACCATGATAGCAACTCTTGCTCCATTTTTGATGTACAGAATCATCTCGCCAACCCTCAGCCTCCTGCTATCCTCAAGACCCAGCATGGAAGAGCATAAATGAGCACTAGAACTAGAGTCAAGCATCCAACTGGATGTAGAAGAAACCGTAAGGTTAGCTCAATAATGAGCATAGCTCCAGAAGGACCTGCCTCCTTCTTATTCTTCAGGGTGGCCAGGTATGTAGGCCAATTCTACTTTCAGTGGTCATCATTGTTGCAATGAAAATACTTTTCTTTGTTAGCGGCCTTCTTCTTCAGCTCTGCCTTTTTTTTCTTTTCTCCTTCCATCTTCTGCTTTTTCGTAGACTTCTTCTTTTCAAAAGACTTTCTCTTGGAAGAAGTTCATTCCATAGCAAGCATTGAGCCTTTAGAATCTTTCATGGAAAGCTTGACGGTAACCAGCATGTTCATATATTCGGCCAAGGAATTTTGAAGTTTATGCATATGGTAGGTAGTTCATGATGAACTACCCATACACATCAGTCAAAGATTGTAGAATTATATTATTCTGCAGATCTAAGTCTAACTTCACTTCGAGCTTCTCAAGCTCTTCCAAATCCCTGATCATCATCAGACAATGATCTTGAACTGACTACCCATCACGCATCTTAGCCTTAAATAGTCATTTAGTGACTTGATATTTGGCTGCGTGACTCTGTTTATCAAACATCTCTTGTAGCTGAGTCAACATTTGGTGAGTAGTCCTGATATCTTCATGTTGGTGCTGAAGTTCATCAGACATCAAGACCAACATGTAATATCTAGCCTCGTTATCTTCATCCATCCACTTATCCGGAGATGCTTTCTATTTAGTAAATGGATTGGCTAATAAGGTGGGAGAGTCCTGGTCCAATACATGAGTTAACTTCTCAGAACCCAAAATAATTTTGAAGTTTCAGAGCCAATCCTTGTAATTTGGTCCGGTCAGTTTATGGGTGTCTAGGATTCGTGCTAGTGGATTGGATGTAGATATTTTTCTATAGAGAGTCAAAATTTTTAGTTAGATTTTGTAATTAAGACTTAACCAATGTAATTAGGAATTTTATTTTTGGATCCCTACACTCCCTTTGTAGAGATACAAAAATCTTCATGATTAATGATTTCTAATAGGTGGTGCGGTCCCACCAACTGACTCATCACCTCACTTAATAGTTATTGGTGATGGGTTAGTTAATGAGTGAACAACTCTTGTTCAATGATTCTCCAATCATGGTGCACCCAAATTTGGTCTCTAATTCATGAATCTCACCATGCCTGGAATATTGATCCACTCCTTAGTTAAATTAGATCCACTATTTGCATGGATTGGATTTCTATTTGAGTCTCTCACCGTATTCGAAATACTAAGCTCAATCCATCCTCCAGCTCATAGCAACCAATGCTTAATAGACATTGTTGCATCTTTCTGGTGCAACTGAATCACTGTAACTAACCGAGAACAATCAACCCCAAGAAGGGCCCGCACGTCTACAATAGTGGAAGACCTTAGACTTAATCTTTTCTTAGGAAGATTTGATTTAGGTCTCATTAAACTAGACTTGATATAGTCATAACAATTATGACTAATAT
The DNA here is from genome assembly GCA_006176705.1 of Cocos nucifera. Taxonomy (NCBI): domain Eukaryota; kingdom Viridiplantae; phylum Streptophyta; class Magnoliopsida; order Arecales; family Arecaceae; genus Cocos; species Cocos nucifera. The sequence goes on along the minus strand of QRFJ01001938.1, from coordinate 34,264 downwards.
AGTGGAATGGGTTAGCTCGGATTATTGACCACCTCAGATCAAAACTAAGTCAACAAACATGGCCAGGTAAGTGAGATCAGTGGAAGGGATATGCCATTAACTCGATAAGAACGCATTCGAGTTGAGTAGTTCCCAATTAAAAATCAATCGATCGTATCTACCAAACTTACCTTAGACACCAAATTGTTGAGCCAGAATCGATCGAGTTAGCCTATAATCCAGACTCTAACCACTGAGCCTAATTAGGTCTTAGCTTGATCGATCACTCATGTGACTCAATCTTGACCCAGACTTAATCCTATTAGGCTAGTCAATTTAAGCACTGTTGATCCCATCTAACCAACTCTTAATTCGATTTGATCAACCGCTTAGACCTAATTGAGCTACCTAAGTCCGAATCCAATTTTATGAATATATCTTAGATATGAAATTCTGAATTTTAGATCTAATTAATATTTTATAATCTTAATTCTTAATTAAGTTAGGATTCACAAATAAAATATGTACATAAAATCCTATTGTTTCAAGATCTAGGATTTTCCAAAAAGTAAGTTTTTGATTTCTGATTAAGGACGAACGCACAGCACCCTTACACATCATAAGAAAACCCCATCAAATGGGAGGAGAGGGTATTTAAATTCTACTTTATTCTTATGATCGGAGGGCCAAGGGGAATGCCTTAATCTAAAATATAAATCTACAAAATTAGTTAGATCTACATCATATATCTCATATATAAAAATTGATCTAACTTAATACATGTTTTGCATACATCTGATGTATCATATCATGCATGTTTTTCAGATCTAAATTATCTCATAATTATTTAAAAAATTAGATTTAAATTGATCACATCAAAATAAATTCTAATCTGGATAATTATGTAGAACTATTCTACAACTAGTCTAAACATGCATGCATCATATCTCATATGATATAAAAATTAAATAATTTTTTTTTCAATTTTTTAGATCTTATTATAATATTTATAATCATCAAAAAATAAAAAATAAATAAATCTAAAATCATAATTTAATCAAAATAAATCATGATCATGCAAGACAATGATAGAACTATTCTATTTTACAACTAGTCATGTATATTATAGAACTTAGATTTATATTATTTAATTTTAATTTTTTTAATTTTAGATCTAATCACATCTCATATGACATCTAAGATTATCTAATTTTTAGATCAAAATAAATTAAAAATTAGATCTAAATAATTTAGAGAACCTGGCTCTGATACCAGTTGAAGGGAAAATCCTGATTTTCTGGATCAGGTTCGTTCAGATTTGATCGAATCGAAAGAGATATTTTAAAATTTTTTTCATATATCTAGATTAGATCTAAAATATTTTAGATCTAATTTTATTAATTTAATAAATAAAAATAAAAATAAATTAAATCTAATTTAATTTTACCTTGATGTTTGGTAATCTAATTACCCTTTGATGATCCTGCTGATTGCCTAACATTCTGGATCTAGCCACACAAGCGCCTGGCCTCTATCAGTATCCACTCAGGCTTGATCTGGAGATCTTCTCCTTTTTTATCATCTTTCCAAAAATTAGATCCAGATCTGATTTAGACGATCTTCAAAACTCCTTCTGAAGACAGCAGTCGTCTCTACAGTAGTGATGCCTTCTTCCTTTTCTCGTTAGCTTTTTCTTGCCTGGATCGCACCAAACTGGAGCCCAACTTGTCTTGAGTGTGGAGAGGAGAGAGAGGACTAGAGGATGGCATAGAGGAGGGAGAGGGACAGCCTTGGGGCATGGCTAAGAGGAAACTCACAAAAAGTTGGGCGTAGATAGGGTTTATTTATAGACCTTGCTGCGCCATGCAGTGCCACATCATCCCGGCCAATCGTGTTGCTTCATGCAATCAAATCTAAATCTGATTGGTGGGATGACATCACCTGATCTAATTAGATAATAGCCCCATAAATTCACCCTTAGATGGTGCCTAAGACTGGTCAAAGTCTATGGGTAAGGGTCACCTAAGTAAAATCCAAGAAGCAACCTGGAGTCCCATCCGTATGGGACTCTAGGCATCCATATCCATTGGCACATGCCTCCCTAGGCATGCACACCCTCCTTTCCAAATTCTAGTAAGGGGACAAGTCCCTATCTGCTCTCTAATAAGTGCATAACACATGGGCAGATGTCCAAGGGTCAAAGGTCAATGTTTGACCAAAGTCAAAGGATAAGAATTAGTAGGTGACAAAAAATGGTAGGTGTTGTCTCAAATTTATCTCATAAATTAGGACTCTGTCCTAGACAAGCTCTAGTCAGATCAAGTAAAGCTAGCTGAGTGAGCATAAACTCATTTGGCTCAGTTGAGATAATTTTTAATGATAATTAAAGCAGAACATTAGGCTCAATCGTGTGCTAGCACGATTTCCTTGAACCTAATTAAATCTAATTCAAACCAATTGAACTAGGTTAGTCCAATTGATGATATCTAGATCCAAATCCTTATTTGTGTGATCCAGTTAGGTTCAATTCTATATGATAATGGGATATGTTGTGATCTCCATCACCGACATCATCGAAACTCCTTTCGATGGATTAGAACTCTTCTGATTCAGACAACTAGAATGATGGATCATCTAAATCATTCTAATTGCTCCCAAAATTCACCAATGATACCTAGCAGTATATGATGGCAACCCATCAAAACTAAAAATGAACCTCTCGGTGCAGCTACTTTTGTGATTAAGTTCTTCTATCTTGAGCCCCGATCGATTAGGGTTAAGGTGAAATCGTCAAACCCTAATTTCTATCATATGATTTAATCATTCAATTCAAGTCCGATGTGAAAACCTTAATAGAAACTCTTTCTATTATTTCACTCTACCATGGCCATAGACTTATGGACTTGATTCTCATGATCATCATAGGACTGCTCCTCATCTACCGAGATAGATAGATTTTCTCTTGGTGCAATCCAATTCCTACAATGAACATGCTATAGCAAACATACACCTCAGGATTTTGAATGGCTAGGAGACCGAGTCATGGTGTAGTCAAACTATAACACCCTCAAGGTGAACTGCCAATGCACCTCAGATCAAAGAACCAGATACACCACTGTAGCTTCAAGTCAGTCATCGATGAGAAGATAGACATCCTTTGACTTGTCGAGATGGTCACGCTCAGTGCCGTCATTCTCTAATGAGTATCTATACTCTTGCTCTGATGTCTCCACACCATAGAATCAAGACTCATCTACTATAAAGAAGTGATTGTACACCAACCTTCTAAATCAATCACCATCCTCATGATGATCCTATGGTCAGGAGCATTTTATGAGTTAATAATGAAAATTATTGTGTTAAATTTTCAACTCTTGAAAATAAGAATAATCATTACCATTAACTCAAGGGATGTATCACGGACACTAAATACACATTTGTGATAGAAAATAATCCATTTTATTATTCATAGTCAAAATTATAATTTTGCTCCTAGAAGTGTATTACAAGTGTCAGTCAATTCTGACTTCTAGGGAGCACATATCTAACACCTTTCCCCATGTCCCACAAAAGGGAGCATAGTCATTTTGCCATGAAGACATGATTCATAAATTGGATATGACTCAAAAGTCAATGGACTCAATAGCCCAATTTTTTTCTATTTGTTAACCCTATCTTCTGCTATATGATCTAGCCTTAGGTGCCATAGATACCTATCATTTAGACTATCCCTGGGTCATTTTACGGCAATCACATTTTGCTCGATATTAAAAATAGATACATCAATATATAATTGATAGAGACCATTAATGAGCAAATGACTTGTAATTTTATTTTTTTCATAAAGAATATTATAATGGTCCTTAAAAAAACTAATTACATAACCTTCTTGTGCTAAACATGAAATGAAAATCAAATTCCTGCTTGCGACAAACACATAATAACAATTCCTAAGTACTAAATCTAAGCCAAACGGTAGTCGAAGAGGGTAGGTTCCTACGGCCACAGCAATAATTCTTGCTCTATTTTTGATGTGTAGGATCATCTCACCATCCCTCAGCCTCCTGCTATCCTCAAGACCCTACATGAAAGTGCACAAATGAGCACTAGAACCAGAGTCAAGCATCCAACTGGATGCAGAAAAAAATGTAAGGTTAGATTCAATAACGAGCATACCTCCAAAAAGACATGTCTCCTTCTTATTCTTCAGGGTGGCCAGGTATGTATAGCAGTTCCACTTTCAGTGGCCATCAATATTATAATGGAAACACTTTCCATTGTCAGCGGTCTTCTTCAGCTCTGCCTTCTTTTTCTTTCCACCTTCCATCTTCTGGCTTTTCACAGATTTTTTCTTCTTTCCAAAAGATTTTCTTTTGAAAGAAGTCCGTTCCATAGTAAGTATTGAGCCTTTAGAACCTTTCATAGAAAGCTCAGTAATAACCAGCATATTCATAAGTTCGAGCAAAGTATTCTAAAGTTTATGCATATGGTAGTTCATGATGAACTACCCATATGCATCAATCAAGGATTGCAAAATTATATCATTCTATAGATCCTAGTCTACCTTCACTTCGAGCTTCTCAAGCTCTTCCGAGTCCTTGATCATCATTAGACAATGATCTTGGACTAACTGCCCATCATGCATTTTAGCCTTAAAAAGTTGTTTAGTGACCTGATATTTGGCAGCATGACTCTGTTCACCAAATAACTCTTGTAGGTGATCCAACATTTGACAGACAGTCCTGATATCTTCATGTTGGTACTAAAGTTCATCAGGCATCGAGCCCAATATGTAGTATCTAATCTTATTATTTTCGTCCATCTATTTGTCAAGAGATGCTCTCTATTCAATGGATGGATGGGTTTGTAAGGTAGAGGGATCCTGGTCCAATATATGAGTTAACTTCTCAAAATCCTAAACGATTTTGAAGTTTCGAAGCTAATTCTTATAATTAGATCTGGTCAGTCTATGGGTATCCAGGATACAAGCTAGTGGATTGGATGTAGACATTTTCCTTTTCCCTGTAGAGAGTCAAAATTTTTAGTTAGATTTTGTAATAAAGACTTGAAAAATTTATTTAGGAGTTTGATTTTTAAATAAATTAGCTTCCACTATTTTCTTCAGATCCCTACACTTCCTATGTATAGATGCAAAAATCTCTATGATTAATGATTTCTAGTGGGTGGTGCAGTCCCATCAACTGACTCATCACCTCACCTAACAGTTATTAGTGATGGATTAGCCAATGAGTGAACAACTCTTGTCCAATGATTCTCTAATTATGATGCACCCAGACTTGGTCTATAATTTATGAATCTCATCATATTTGGAATATTGATCCACTTCTTAGTTAAATCAGACCCACCATTTGCATAGATTGGATTTCTAATTAGGTCTCTCACCATATCCAGAATATTGATCTCAATCCATCCTCTATCCCGTAGCATCCAATGCCTAATAGATATGGTTGCATCTTCCCAGTGCAATTGAACTACTATAACCAGCTGAGAACAATCAACCCTGAGAAAGGGCCTGCAAATCTATAATGTTGGAAGATCTTAGAGTTAATCTTTTTTTAGAAAGATTTGATTTAGGTCTCCTTAAACTTGACTTGATATAGCCATAACCATTATGACTAACCTAGTGGCATGGATTAGCTCAGATTATTAGCCACCTTAGATCAGGACTGAGCCAACAAATATGGCCAGGTAGGTGAGATCGGTGGAAGGGATATGCCATTAACTCGACAAGAATACATTTGAGTCGAGTAGCTCCTAATTAAAAATCAATCGATCGTATCTGCCAAACTTACCTTAGACAATAAATTATTAAGCCAAAACCAATTGGGTTAGCCTATAATCCAGACTCTAGCCATTGAGCCTAATTACATCTTGACTTGATCGATCACTCATGTGACTCGACCTTGACCCAGACTTAATCCTATTAGGTTGGTCAATTTAAGCACTCTTGATCCCGTCTAATCGACTCTTGATTTGGTTTGATCAACCGCTACACCTAATTGAGCTACCCAAGCCAGAACCCAATTTTATGAATATATCTTAGATATAAAAATTTTTAATTTTAGATCTAATATATTTCATAATCTTAATTCTTAATTAAGTTTAGAGTTCATAAATAAAATATGTAAATAAAATCCTAGGATTTCAGGATTTAGGATTTTGCAAAAAATAAGTTTTTTTGATTTTTGATTAAGGATAAATGCGCAGCACCTCTATACATCATAAGAATACCCCATTGAATGAGAGGAGAGGGCCTTTAAATCCTTCTTTATTCTTATGATCGGACTGCCAAGGAAAACGTCTTAATCAAAAATATGATGAATCTACAAAACTAGTTAGATCTACATCATATATCACATATAAAAATTGATCTAACTTAAAAATATATTTTGCATACATCTCATGTATCATATCATGTATGTTTTTAGATCTAAATTATCTCATAAATATCTAAAAAATAAAATTTAAATTTGATCATATCAAATTAAATTTATTCAAGATAACTTTATAGATCTATTCTATAACTAGTCTAAACATGCATCAATCATATCTCATATGAATAAATTAAATAAATTTATTTTTTACTTTTTAGATCTAATTATAATATTTATAATATCAAAAAATAATAAGTAAATAAATATAAAAATTATAATTAATTAAATTAAAATTATGATGATGTTAGACTACACATAGAATAATTCTATTCCTAGTCTAGACATGCATCTCATACATCTTAGATCTAAATTATTTAATTTTAATTTTTTAATTTTAGATCTAATCACATCTCCTATGACATTTAAAATCATCTCATTATTAGATAAAAAATATAATAAAATTAGATCTAATTAATTATGGGAACCTGGCGCTTTGATACCAGTTGAAGGAAAAATCCTATTTCCCAAGTCAGGTTCATTCATATTTAATTTGATCAAGAGAAATATTTCAAAAAATTTTTCTCTTTGATCTAAATCACATCTGAGACTCTTCAAATCTAATTTTAGTAATTTGATAAAATAAAAATAAATTAAATTAAAGTAAATCTAATTTAATTATACCTTATTATGGGTAATCCTATTACCCTATGATGATCTTGATGTTTGCCTAAGGTTCTGGATGTAGCCATGCAAGCGCCTAGTCTCTACCAGTGTCCACTTAGGTAGGATCTAGAGATCTTCTCCTTCTTAATCTATGCTCCAAAAATTAGATCTGGATCTAATCTTAAAGGTCTTCAAAATGCCTTTTGAAGATCAACTATTATCTCTTGCAGTAGTGCTGCCTTCTTCCTTTCCTATCGCCTTTCTCTTGCTTCGATCGCACCAAATTGGAGCCCAAAACCTCTTAGGCATGGAGAGTAGAGAGAGAAGCAGAGGGTGGCATGGAGAAGGAGAGAGAGGGGCTATGTTGCATGGGCAAAGGGCAAAAACTCAAAATCCTGGCATAGATAGGGTTTATATAGATCCTACTACGCCATGCAGTGTCACATCATCCCGGCCAATTACGACTCTTTGTGCAATCAGATCTAAATCTGATTGATGGGATGACATCATCTGATCCAATTAGATTAGAGTCCCTCACAAACCTCCTTAGGTAGTGCCAAGACTGATCAAAGAAGAGTCTTTGGCGCCACCTAAGTAGAGAGCATGAAGCAACCTAGAGTCCCATCTGTATGGGACTCCAGGCATCATCCTCTTTAGGCGCACGCCTCCCTAGGCATGCACCCACTCCCTTTCTTCTTTTTAGTAGGGGGTGAAGCCCCATCTTCTCTCCAATGGATGCATGACACATGGGTAGATGTCTAAGTATCAAAGGTGAACATTTGACCTAAGTCAAAGACAAGATTTAGCGGGTGATGGAAAATGGCAAGTGTTGTCTCAAATTTATCTCATAAATTAAGACAACCATTTTCTGACCTGAACAAGCTCCAGTCAGACCAAGTAAAAGTTTTTGAGTGAGCCCAAATAGATTTGGCTCAGTCGAGATAACTTTTAATGATTGTTGAAAGAGAACATTAGGCTCAATCATGTGCTAGCACGATTTTCTTGAACCTAATTGAATCTTATTCAAATCAATTGAACTAGGTTAGTTCAATTGATGATATCCAGATCCAAATCCTTATTTGTGTGACCTAGTTAGATTTAGTTCCGTATGATAATGGGATATATCATGATCTCTATGATCAACATCATCGAAACATCTTTCGATGGATCAGAACTTTTTTGATTCAGATAACTAGTAAGATCGATCATCCAGATCATTCTAATTGCTCCCAAAATCCACCAATTATACCTAGCAGCATATGGTAGCAACCCATCAAAACTAAAAATGAACCTCTCAATGTAGTTATCTATGTGATTAAGTTCCTCTATCTTGAGTCATGATCAGATTAGGGTTAAGGTGATCTCATCAAACCCTAATTTCCGTCATATGAATTAATCATTCGATTCAAGTCCGATGTGAAAATCGTAATAGAAACTCTTTCTATTATTTCACTCTACCATGGCCATAGGCTTATGGACTTGATTCTCATGATCATCATAGGACTGCTCCTCATCTATCAAGATAGATAAATTCCCTATTTGTGCAATCCAACTCCTGCAATGAACATGCTATAGCCAACATACATCTTAAGATTCCGATTGGCTAGGAGATCGAGTTTTGGTGTTGTCAAACTATAACACCCTCAAGGTGAATTGTCGATGCACCTCAGATCAAAGAACCAGACACACCACTGCAGCTTCAAGCCAGTCATTGACGAGAAGGTAGACTTCCTCATGACTGCTCGAGGTGGTCACGCTCAGTACCCTCGTTCTCTAACGAGTATCTATACTCTCACTTCGGTGTCTTTACACCATAGACTCAAGACTCATCTATCCTAAAAAGTTGATCATACACCAACCTTTCAGATCAATCACCATCCTTATGATGATCCTATGGTCAGAGACATTTTATGAGTCAATAATGAAAATTCATATCTTAAATTTTCAACTCTTGAAAATATGAACTATCATTACCATTAACTCAAGGAATGTATCACAGACACTTTTAAATACACATTGTGATAGAAAATAATTTATTTTATTATTTATAGTCAAAATTATAATTTTAGATGTGTATTACATGTGTCAGCCAATTCTAGCTTCTAGGGCTTGTATATCTAACATATCATCCACGTACAGTACGAGGAAGACAATAGCGCTCCCACTGATCTTTTTGAAAACACATGGTTCCTCCTCATTCTTGATGAAACTAAATAATTTCATCACATCATTAAAATGAGTATTCCAGCTCTGAGATGCTTACTTAAGTCCATATATTGACCTTTGCAGCTTGCATACTTTGTGATCAGCATCACTAGATGCAAAACCTAGCGGCTGTTCCATATAGATATCTTCCTCAAGGTATCCATTTAAGAATGTCGTTTTCACGTCCATTTGCCATATTTCATAATTGAAATAGGCTGCAATAGCAAACAATGTGCAGATGAATTTTATCATGGCTACTGATGAAAAGATATCCTGATAGTCAATGCCTTCACGCTGACTATACCATTTTGCCACTAATCTAGCTTTGAATGTCTCCACATTTTCATCTGCACCTATCTTTCTCTTGTAGATCTATTTACACCCAATAGGTATTATACCCTCAGATAGATCTATTAAGGTCTAGACTTGGTTTGAGTGCATCGAGTCAATTTCCGACTTCATTACCTCTAACCATTTCTCAAAGTCGATATCCGATATCGCCTCGTCATAGATTTTAGGATCATCACCATGAATCACATTACCTAGGAGGAACATTTTCTTTACTTTCTTCAAAATAATACCTAAGTACCTCTCAAGAAGATAGAAAATCCTTTCCAATCTACGAGGTGGAGGAGGTAGTGATTGTATTGGCTCAACCTAATTTGTTTCCATAGGATCCTTAGCTCGTAGCTCTTATGAGATTTTCTCCTCGAGCTTGATCTGCTTTTCAATGCCACCATCTTGAATAAACTATTTTTCAAGAAAGATGGCATGCCAACTCACAATCACATTGTGTTCTTCTGAAATATAGAAATAATATCCTAATGACTCTTTAGGATATCCTATGAATCGAGCTCTAAAGGACCTATAGTCTAACTTGTCCATTTGTTATCTATTGACATGAGCTGGACAACCCCAAATTCTGAGATGACTAAAACTTGATTTCTTATCATGCCATATCTCATACGGTGTGGTAGGAACGATTTTAGAGAAAACCCTATTCAGTAAATATATATCAGTTAACAGACTATATTCCCAAAAAAAATTAGGGAGGTCTGTGAAGCTCATCATGGAATGGACCATATCTAATAGGGTCCGATTCCTCCATTCTAAAATCCCATTGAGTTGAGGTGTTTCAGTTGGAGTCCATTGAGAGACTATGCTATATTGCTTGAGATAGTCCAAAAATTTTTGACTATGTTATTCACCTCCTCGATCTGATCGAAGAACCTTAATGAGTTTTTTAATTTGCTTTTCCACTTTATGTTTGATTTCCTTAAACTTTTCAAAGGCTTCAGCCTTGTGTCTCATAAGATATACATACCCATGCCGAGATAAATCATCAGTAAAGGTTATGAAGTAGACAAAGTTGCCTCTAGCCGGCATATCTAATGGGCCGCACACATCAGTATGTACTAGGACAAGTAGATCCATGGCCCTTTCCCTATGTCCTACAAAAGAAACCTTAGTCATTTTGCCATGAAGATATGATTCACAAATTGGATACGACTCGAAAGTCAACGGACTCAATAGCCCAATTTTCTCCAATTTGCTAATCCAATCTTCTACTATATGATCTAATCTTAGATGCCATAAATATCTATCATTTGGACTATCCCTAGGTCGTTTTGATCTTATGGCATTCATATTTTGCTCGATATTAAAGACAGATACATCAATATATAACTGGTAGAGATCGTTAATAAGAAAATCACTTGCAATTTTATTTCTTTCATAAAGAATTTTATAATGGTTCTTAAGAAAACTAATTACATAGCCTTCTTGTGCCAAACATGAAATAGAAATCAAATTCCTACTTGCAGCAGGCACATAAAGATAATCCTTAAGTACTAAATCTAAGCCAGACGGTAGTCGATGAGGGTAGGTTCCCATGGCCACAATAGTAACCCTTGCACCATTTCCAATGAGTAGGATCATCTTACCATCCCTCAGCCTCTTACTATCCTCAAGATCCTATATGAAAGTACACAAATAAGCACTAGAACCATAGTCAAGAACCCAACTGGATGCAGAAAAAATCATAAGATTAGATTCAACAACGAGCATACTTCCAGAAGGACCTATCTTCTTCTTATTCTTCAGGGTGGCCAAGTATGTAGGGCAGTTTCGCTTCTAGTGGCCATCAGTATTACAATGGAAATACTTTTCTTTGTCAGTGATCTTCTTCTTCATCTCTGCCTTCTTTTTCTTTCCACCTTCCACCTTTTGTCTTTTCACAGACTTCTTCTTCGTTCCAAAAGACTTTCTCTTAGAAAAAAATTATTTCATAGTAAGTACTGAATCTTTAGAACCTTTCATAGAAAGTTTAGTAGTAATTAGCATATTCATAAGCTCGATTAGAGAATTCTAAAGTTTATGCATATGGTAGTTAATGATGAACTACCCATACGCATCAGTCAAGGATTGCAGAATTACATCATTTTGTAGATCCTAGTCTAACTTCACTTTGGGCTTCTCAAGTTCTTCCAAGTCCTTGATCATCATCAGACAATAATCTTGGACTGACTTTCCATCATGCATTTTAGCGTTAAATAATCATTTAGTGACCTGATATTTGGCTGTGCAACTTTGTTCACTAAACAACTATTGTAGGTGAGCCAACATTTGACGGATAGTCTTGATATCTTCATGTTGGCGCTGAAGCTCATCAGACATCGAGTCCAATATATAGTATCTGACCTTATTATCTTCATCCATCCACTTGTCAAGAGACACTCTCTATTCAGCGGATGGATGAGCTGATATGGTGGGAGGATCCTGGTCCAATATATGAGTCAACTTCTCAGAATCCAATATAATTTTGAAGTTTTGGAGCCAATCCTTGTAATTCGATCCGGTCAGTCTATGGGTGTCAAGGATACGGGCTAGTGGGTTGGACGCAGATATTTTTCTTTTTCATGTAGAGGGTCAATGTTTTTAGTTAGATTTTATAATTAAGACTTGACCAATTTATTTAGGAGTTTGATTTTTAAATAAATTAGCTTCCACTATTTTCTTGAATTCCTACACTCCCTCTGTAGAGATGTGAAAATCTCTACGATTATTGATTTCTAGTGGATGGTGCAGTCCCACCAACTGACTCATCACCTCACTTAATAGTTATTGATGATGGATTAGTCAATGAGTGAATAGTTATCCAATGATTCTCTAATCATGGTGCACCTAGACTTGGTCTCTAATTCATGAATCTCACCATGCCTAAAATATTGATCAACTCCTTAGTTAAGTCAGACCCACCATTTGTACAGATTAGATTTCTAATTGGGTCTCTCACTGTATCCAAAATATTAAACCCAATCCATCCTCCAGCCCATAGCATCCAATGCCTAATAAACATTGTTGCATCTTTCCAGTGCAACTGAACCACTATGACCAGTCGAGAACAATCAACCCTGAGAAGGGCCCACATATCTACAATGGTGGAAGACCTTAGACATAATCTTTTCTTAGAAAGATTTGATTTAGGTCTCTTTAAACTTGACTTGACATAGCCATAACCATTAGGACTAACCTGGTGGCATGGATTAGCTCGGATTGTTAGCCACCTTAGATTAAGACTGGATCGATAAATATGGCTAGGTAAGTGAGACCGATGGAAGGAATATGCCAATAACTCGATAAGAACATATTCAAGTCGAGTAGCTCCCAATTAAAAATTAGTCAATTGTATCTACCAAACTTATCTTAGAAACCAAATTATTGAACCAGAACCATTCGGGTTAGCCTACAATCCAGACTCTAACCACTGAGCTGAATTAGGTCTTAACTCGATCGATCACTCATGTGACTCGACCTTGATCTGGACTTAATCCTATTAGGCCGGTCAATTTAAATACTCTTGATCCCACCTAACCAACTCTTGATTCAGTTTGATCAACTACTAGACCTAATTGAGCTACCCAAGCCCAAATCCAATTTTATGAATATGTCATAGATCTAAAAATTCTTAATTTTAGACCTAATATATTTTATAATCTTAATTCTTAATTAAGTTTAGGATTCATAAATAACATATGTATATAAAATTTTAGGATTTCAGGATCTAGGTTTTGTAAAAAATAAGTTTTTCATTTCTGATTAAGGACGAATGCGCAGCACCCCTACACACCATAAGAACACCCCATCGAATGGGAGGAGAGGACCTTTAAATTCTACTTTGTTCTTATGATCGAACGGCCAAGGAGAATGTCTTAATTAGAAATATGATAAATCTACAAAACTAGTTAGATCTACATCATATATCATATATATAAAAATTGATCTAACTAAAAATATATTTTGCATATATCTCATGTATCATATCATGTATATTTTTAGATCTAAATTATCTCATAAATATTTAAAAAATAAGATTTAAATTTGATCATATCAAATTAAAATTTAATTTAGATAATTTTATAGAACTATTCTATAACTAGTCTAAACATGCATCGATCATATCTCATATGAACAAATTAAATAAATTTATTATTTATTTTTTAAATATAATTATAATATTTATAATATTAAAAAAATAGTAAATAAATAGATATAAAAATTATAATTAATTAAATTAAAATTATGATTATACTAGACTACACATAGAATAATTCTATTCCTAGTCTAGTCATGCATCTCATACATCTTAGATCTAGATTATTTAATTTTTTAATTTTTTAATTTTAGATCTAATCACATCTAAGGTGATATCTAAAATCATCTAATTATAATATTAAAAATAAATTAAAATCAGATCTAATAAATTATGGAACCTGGCTTTGATACCAGTTGAAGGAAAAAGCCTTATTTTCTGGATCAGGTTCGTTTAGATCTGATTGGATAAAGAAGGATATTTCAAAATTTTTTTCTCTGAGATTCTAATTAGATCTGAGATTCCTTAGATCTAATCTTATTGATCTAATAATAAAAAGTAAAAATAAAAATTAAATCTAATTTATTTATATCTTTATTTTGGATAATTCAATTATCCTATGATGATCCCGATGTTTGTCTGAGGTTTTGGATGTAGCCATGCAAGTGCCTGACCTCTACCAGTATCCACTCAGATAGGATCTTGAGATCTTCTTCTTCTCAATCAATTCTCCAAAATCAAATATAGATTTGATCTTGAAGGTCTTCAAAATTTTTTTTAAAGAATAGCCATTATCTCTTACAGCAGTGCTGCCTTTTTTCTTTCCTGGCACCTTTCACTTGCTTGGATCGCACCTTATTCATATCCAAAAGCTCTTTGGCATGGAGAGGAGAGAGAGGACCAAAGGGTAGCATGGAGAAGGAGGGAGAGAGGCTTTGTAGCATGGGCTAAAGGTAGAAGCATTAAATTCTGGGCACAGACAGGATTATATAGACCCTACTGCACCATGCAGTGCCACATCATCCAGACCAATTATGGCCCTTTGTGCCATCAGATCTAAATCTAATTGATGGGATGACATCATCCTATCCAATCAAATGAGAGACCCTCAAAAATCTCCTAAGATGGCACCAAGATTGGGTCAAACAAGACTTCTTGGCACCACAAAGTTTAATAACCTGAAGCAACCCTGGAGTCCCATTTGCATGGGACTCCATCTTTATCCTCATGGGGCGCATGCCTCCCTAGGCATGCACCCTCTTTCTATCTATATTTTAGCAGGGGGATAAGGCTCCAGGTACTCTCCTATAGGTGCATGACACATGGGTGGATGTCTAAGTGTCTAGGGTCAATATTTGACCAATGTTCGAAAATAAGATTTAGCAGGTGATCGAAAATGGCAGGTGTTATTTTAAATTTATCTCATAAATTAAGACAATCCTTTTCTAACCTAGATAAGCTCCAGTCATATCAAGTAAAGGTTCCTAAGTGAGCCTAAACACATTTGGCTCAGTCGAGGCAAGCTTTAATGATTATTAAAGGAGAATATTAGGCTTAATCTTGTGCTAGCACAATTTTCTTGAATCTAATTAAATCTTAATCAAATCAATTAAACTGGATTAGTCTAATTGATGATATCTAAATCTAAATCTTTATTTGTGAGATCTAGTTAGGTTCAGTTATATATGATAATGGGATATATCATGATCTCTATCATCGACATCATCAAAACATCTTTTCGATGGATTAGAACATTAAGATTCAGACAACTAGTATGATCGATCATCTAAATCATTTTAATTGCTCCCAAAATCCACCAGTGACACCTAGTAGCATATGGTGGCAACCCATCAGAACTGAAAGCAAATCTCTCAGTATAGTTACCTATGTGATTAAATTCCTCTATCTTGAGCCCCGACCGAATTAGGGTTAAGGTGATCTCGTCAAACCCTAATTTCTTCCATATAAATTAATCATTCGATTCAAGTCCAATGTGAAAATCCTAATAGAAATTTTTTCTATTATTTCACTCTGCCATGGCCATGGGCTTATAGACTTAATTCTCATGATCATCATAGGGCTGCTCCTCATTTATCGAGGTAGATAGATCGATCCTCTATTGGTGCAATTCAATTCCTACAATGAACATACTATAGCCAACATACACCTTAGGGTTTCGAATGGCTAGGTGATACATGCTAATTTATAGCTATGGCAAGTGCACCAGTCGATCAAGTAATAAAGTGAATGAGTAGAGTATCATCCCCAGAGGATTGAAAAATAAGTACTGAAAAGCTCTTTCCTATGCTTTGTTTAGAAGATCGATTTATGAGAATAAGAAATTAAAGAAAATAAAGAAAATAAAAAAAATAATTAAAAGTTTTTAATTAAATAGAGAGATTGTAAATTATTAGGGTTTTAAACTCAAGAGCAATGGATTAGTAAGACAATCGGTTCACCAACTCAGTCAATACAATATTCAGATTTTTAGATTAATTTTATTTCATGTGACGGTGGAGTCTCCTAATTTATTCACTACCCTTTGGTCCAGGCATAGCAAAACTATTAATATTTATTAATTATCCTTTGGTCCAGGTGTAATTTAAATAAATATTAATGCATTAGGTTTTGTGAAACCCTCTAATTAAAATACGCTGCGTCCAAAGCGCACTAAAATTCCTGCATGCATATGAATTCTAATTTGATTCATAATACAAGGTATATAATCAAGAAGCATTAACATAGATGTACTTGGTCCGTAACATCTATGTTCATCAGATCAATTAGAAGATGGCCAGTAATCTAAAAGCATTAAGATCAGATTTATATACTCCTCATGAATAAAATTTAAAAATAAATCATACTGAATATTGCATCAAAAGAGTGGCTACACCTTAGCCTTAGTAAAATAAAATTTAGTTCATGATAACAAGTTCAAAAATAGCAAATAAAATAAAAAGCATAGAGAAATTAGACTGTTTGATTGCTGAAATTGATTGTCTGCTGCTCTTGATGTGGAGAACTTGGCGAAGAAGAAGAGGCTCCTTGATCGATGTCTTGATCGTCGAAGAAAAATCAAAAACCCTTTTTGATTTTCTCACAAATCACTCTTCTCTTTCTATCTCTCTCCTCTCTCTTTCTCTCTCTCTTTTCTCTCTCTCTCTCCCTTCTCTCTCTTCTCTCTCTCTCTGATTCTTTTTTTTTCACGACAACCATAGGTTTTTATAGATAAAGAGTTTGATTTTCCCCCAAAATCCATCAAAAACTAGGTTTAAGACTCCCAAAACAACTCAAATTAAGATCTGGGTAATTCTGGCCATTAGATGTTGATCAAACGGTCCAAAAATCCACTCAAAAACCCCTTAAAATAACCCAGATCAAGTCGGATTTAATATCAGCCATTGGATCAACCGTTGGATCAAATCTGGGCCATCCGATCGCGTTGAAAGAAGCCTTCTGATCTTTAGTTTAACGTCGGGATGAATCTCAGCCGTTGGATCTCGATCGGGAGCTGCGGATGCCATCCATCAGCGCCTTCTTTCGGCCGTCCGATCAAGCTTCAGTGAAAACCGCCCGTTGGATCAGCCAGAATTCCCAAATTGCCCTCCGTGGACCATGCGCGAGCCCGGTGTTGCATGGACCGCCGCATTCTTCAGCCAATCAGAGCGCGCCTCTTGCTGTGAAATTCCAAAATACCCTTCATTTGGTCCACCGTGCGCCGCGAAAAATGCTGACGTCAGCGTTGCGTCGGTGGTTTTTTTTTTTTGAAATTCAATTCTGGGCTCGTTTGAAGTCCATTTTGTCTGAAATTTATTTTCATCTGAACCAGAAAAATAAGATCTTCACATTGGTGGCCTTCTTTCCTACATAAGATTAATAAAAGTATCAATTTCTAATAAAATAGATTAATTTATTTTATAATTTAATACTTTTATTAGTATATTTTTACCACTTATCACACCCCCCAACTTAGTCATTGCTAGTCCCTTAGCAATGTTTTATTTAATACCATGTTTCAATAAGATTATCCATCACAAAGATAAAATCTAGGATTAAAGGTCAAAAAGTTTAGAAAATACTGCTAACTAAGCATTGAGCTTCAGAAGCAAATTTTTCAGTCAATACAATTAAAAACTTTCTTAGAGTACATCAAAGATCTATAGCACTTGTGTTCGTGATGACTAACTTTAGCATTTCAGTATTAAATTAAAAGAACAAAAGTATCCTCTCTTATCACCTATTTTGGTCAATTTTCTATACATTCTCAATTTTATACTCATGAATTAAGGTAGCTTTCACACTGCCTTTTTCTTTTCTTTTTTTTTTTTTTTTTTACTGTGCTGAGCATCCTGGCCTTTCCTTCACCATTTTATGTGAATTTTCACACTTGACCTAGGTGCAGAGACCCAGTTACTAGGCTTTGGGCAATCCACATATACTCTATCTTTTGCACTTTATTTATAGGCAGGTAGCTCTTTCCTTAAATTCAAGTTTCTTTGATTAGAATGTATATTAATTATCAATTTTTAGTGATAATTGAATCCTCAGTTGGCCTTATAATCAATACCTACTTTGCCTTGTTAGTGTGCATGTGCAATAAAAAGTGCTAATAATCTTTTAATGACCTAAGTAGGCTGCTAAAAGTTGACCAACTAATCTACTTCTTTAACTCATTACATTCATTAGCAAATAATTCTATCTTTTATCACTTATCCAGTTTATCTTGCTCAAGATTTTCTTCTTGACACATGATTTTTTTTTTTTTATATATTATTATTCTACATTCTACATTATCTTAAAGGAGAAAGAAAAATAAAGGATGTAATAAAGGATAGGAAGGAATACACCTGATTTTGTTCAGTCTGGTTCTTTGGAGCTTTGAAATTTTGCTTGAGTTCTCATTGATTTTTCTGCAAAATTGAAAATACACACCAGAGCAGTAAAAGAGCAACAACAAATTACTGAAAAATAAAAGAAAAAAAAAATGATCAAAACTAAAAAGAAAAGAAACAACCTATCTAGTAGTTCTGATTTATAGTCTTCAGCTTGACTTTCTTTGAGTTCTAAAGTGGATCAATCTGGTGCCACTTCAATTGGAATACTTTCATGTTTGATCGAGTCCTCTTTCAATTTGACATTGCTCGCTTTTATAGTCTCAAACCTATTTTCTACAGAATTCTCATATAATGGATTGTCAATAATATCAATTAGAAAATAAGTTTGATTATCATCAGGATGTTTAGTATCTTTGAAAACATTAAAAGTAACTTGTTCATCTTGGACTCTAAGAATTAATTTTTCTTGTTGAACATCTATTAAAGCTCCTCCAGTAGCTAAAAAGGGTCTCCCTAAAATAAGGGGTACATCATAATCTTCTTCCATATCAAGAACAATAAAATCAACAGGAAAAATAAACTTGTTTACCTTTACCAAGACATCCTCCACTATACCTCTTGGATATTTAATGGATCTATCGGCTAATTGAAGAGTAATAGTGGTAGGCTTTGGTTCTCCTAGACCCAGCTTCCTGAAAATAGAAAAAGGCATGAGATTAATGCTTGCTCCTAAATCACATAAAACTTTATCAAAACTACAATCACCAATAATGCAGGGGATAGTAAAACTCCCTGGATCTTTTAGCTTCTGTGGTAATTTATTTTGAAGTATTGCTGAGCATTCTTCATTCAAATTTATTCTCTCATGCTCCTTCAGCTTTTTCTTATTTGTTAAGATTTCTTTGAGAAACTTGGCATACCTGGGCATTTGAGTAATAGCATCTACAAAAGGAATATTAATATGTAAATTCTTTAAAATTTTGAAAAAGTTAGAAAATTTCTTATCTGGATGCTGTATTTGTCTCTCTGGGAATGGTAGTGGCGGCACGTAGGGCTTCACATTTGGATCAGCAAATCGTATACCTGGAGACCATCCATCTGCTGGTTGTTTTGGTGACTGACGAATTTGAGTTGATGGTTCCTTATTTGTAGTTGGCTCTTCAGTCTCTTTCTTCTGATGTGGCTCCTCCAGCTTTGTACCACTTCTTAGGGTGATAGCATTGACTTGCTCCCTTGGATTTGTCTCCGTGTTGCTTGGCAAGGATCCTTGAGGTCTCTCGGAGATTATCTTAGCCATTTGACCTATTTGCATCTCCAAGTTTCGAATTGCTGCTGTTTGGTCCTGCCTAAGTTTGGCTTCCAAATTTTTTATAGTTGCTTCTTGGTTTTGCATAAATTTGACCATCAGCTCTTCCATGTTGGACTTCTTTTCAGGTACTTGGAATCCCGGGGGTGGCTGTTGTGCTGCATTTTGATTGCTCCATGAGAAATTTGGGTGCTGCCTCCACCCTTGATTGTATGTGTTGGAGTAGGGATTGTTTTGTTGCGGCCTGAAAAAATTACCAATATAATTAGCTGTATCAGTTGTTTTAGCAAAAGGATTACCTGTCTGGCAATTGCTCGTATCGTGTCCTCCTCCACATAGGTCACAAGTAATGCTCTGAACATGCATAGCTGTTCCCTTTAAGTTGTTGACTTCGGCTCTAAGGGCTGCAATTTCAGCTAGTAAAGGTTGGCACGCAATCTACTCCCTGCACAGCTGCTAGTCTTTTTGGCATCATGCGCTCTGTCTGCCATTGATAGCTATTTGATGCCATCTCATCGATCAGATCGAAGGCTTCTTCCTCCATTTTTTGATTAATGGTTCCTCCTGCTGCTGCATCAATCATAGAATCGATTAGTAGGAGATAAACCATTATAGAAAGTTTGTACCTGAAGCCATACGGGTAGTTGATGATGTGGACATCTCCTCAGCAGTTCCTTGAAATGCTCCCAAGCCTCATATAGTGTCTCCATGTCCATCTGCATAAAAGAAGTGATATCGTTGCGCATCTTAGCAGTCTTTGGAAGGTGGAAAGTACTTGGCTAAGAATTTTTGGGCTAGGACATCCCAAGTTGTGATAGAACCTGCAGGAAGAGAATGAAGCCAATTTTTAGCTTTATCCCATAAAGAGAAAGGAAATAACCTTAATCTAATAGCATCATCCGACACCCCATTAATTTTAAAAGTATCACAAAGTTCAAGAAAATTAGAAATATGGGCATTCGGATCATCATGCATGTGTCCACTGAATTGGACAGTTGATTGAATCATCTGGATCATCGTCGATTTTATTTCGAAGTTGTTTGCTCGTACAGGCGGTCTCCTGATGCTCGAAGCTGCATCGGCTACAGATGGTGTGATGTAATCATTTAATGGATGATGTACTGGTCGAATAGCTTCATGCTGTCCTTCAGTCGCCATATCCAATCCTAGATTGATGTCGTTAGGATCTTCAGCTGCCATGTTTCTCTCTTGTTGTAGTCTTCTAATGGTTCTTTCAATTTCTGGATCTAAAGGTAGTAAGTTACTATGTCCAGTACGTGTCATGCACTAAATTTTTTTTTTTAATAATAAAAATTAAAAATAAATTTCTAAAGTAAAGCTAGGATCAAAATTTTAATATTATTTTAGACACAATCCCCGGCAACGGTGCCAAAAACTTGATGCGTGCTAATTTATAGCTATGGCAAGTGCACCAGTCGATCAAGTAATAAAGTGAATGAGTAGAGTATCATCCCTAGAGGATTGGAAAAATAAGTACTGAAAAGCTCTTTCCTATGCTTTATTTAGAAGATCGATTTATGAGAATAAGAAATTAAAGAAAATAAAAAAAATAATTAAAAGTTTTTAATTAAATAGAGAGAGTGTAAATTATTAGGGTTTTAAATTCAAGAGCAATGGATTACTAAGGCAATCGGTTCACCAACTCAGTCAATACAATATTCAGATTTTTAGATTAATTTTATTTCATGTGACGGTGGAGTCTCCTAATTTATTCACTATCCTTTGGTCCAGGCATAGCAAAACTATTAATATTTATTAATTATCCTTTGGTCCAGGTGTAATTTAAATAAATATTAATGCATTAGGTTTTGTGAAACCCTCTAATTAAAATACGCTGCGTCCAAAGCGCACTAAAATTTCCGCATGCATATGAATTCTAATTTGATTCATAATACAAGGTATATAATCAAGAAGCATTAACATAGATGTACTTGGTCCGTAACATCTATGTTCATCAGATCAATTAGAAGATGGCCAGTAATCTAAAAGCATTAAGATCAGATTTATATACTCCTCATGAATAAAATTTAAAAATAAATCATACTGAATATTGCATCAAAAGAGTGGCTACACCTTAGCCTTAGTAAAATAAAATTTAGTTCATGATAACAAGTTCAAAAATAGCAAATAAAATAAAAAGCATAGAGAAATTAGACTGTT
Source organism: Cocos nucifera (assembly GCA_006176705.1). Classification (NCBI taxonomy): domain Eukaryota; kingdom Viridiplantae; phylum Streptophyta; class Magnoliopsida; order Arecales; family Arecaceae; genus Cocos; species Cocos nucifera. The sequence continues at coordinate 12,328 of QRFJ01001938.1, read as the reverse complement.
TGATTGCTGAAATTGATTGTCTGCTGCTCTTGATGTGGAGAACTTGGCGAAGAAGAAGAGGCTCCTTGATCGATGTCTTGATCGTCGAAGAAAAATCAAAAATCCTTTTTGATTTTCTCACAAATCACTTTTTTTTATCTCTCTCCTCTCTCTTTCTCTCTCTCTTTCTCCCTCTCTCTCTTTCTCCCCATCTCTCTCTTTGTCTCTCTCTGATTTTCTTTTTTTTTCACGACAACATAGGTTTTTTATAGATAAAGAGTTTGATTTCCCCCAAAATCCATCAAAAATTAGGTTTAAGACTCCCAAAATAACTCAAATTAAGATCTGGGTAATTCTGGCCATTAGGATGTTGATCAAACGGTCCAAAAATCACTCAAAAACCTCCTTAAAATAACCCAGATCAAGTCGGATTTAATATCAGCCGTTGGATCAACCGTTGGATCAAATCTGGGCCGTCCGATCGCATTGAAAGAAGCCTTCTGATCTTTAGTTTAACGTCGGGATGAATCTCAGCCATTGGATCTCGATCGGGAGCTGCGGATGCCATCCATCAGCGCCTTCTTTTCGGCCGTCCGATCAAGCTTCAGTGAAAACCGCCCGTTGGATCAGCCAGAAATTCCCAAATTGCCCTCCGTGGACCATGCGCGAGCACGGTGTTGCGTAGACCGCCACGTTCTTCAACCAATCAGAGCACGCCTCTTACTGTGAAATTCCTAAAATACCCTTCGGTTGGTCCATCGTGCGTCGCGAAAAATGCTGACGTCAGCATTGCATCGGTGGTTTTTTTTTTTTTTTTAAAATTCAATTCTTGGGCTCGTTTGAAGTCCGTTTTGCCTGAAATTTTTTTAATCAGAACCAAAAAAAATAAGATCTTCACATTGGTGGCCTTCTTTTCTACATAAGATTAATAAAAATATCAATTTTTAATAAAATAGATTAATTTATTTTATAATTTAATACTTTTATTAGTATATTTTTACCACTTATCATTAGACCTAATTAATATTCCATAATCTTAATTCTTAATTAAGTAGGGTTCATAAATAAAATATGCATAATAAATCCTAGGATTTTAGGAACTAAGATTTTGCAGAAAGTAAATTTTGGATTTCTAATTAAGGACGAACGTGCAGCATCCCTACACATCATAAGAACATCCCATCGGATGGGAGGAGAGGGCCTTTAAACCCTTCTTCATTCTTATGACCAGACGTCCAAGAGGAATGCCTTAATCAGGAACATGCAATACTATAAAATAGTTTTAGATCTATATCATATATCTCATATACAAATTAGATCTAATCATGGCATATTTTGCATACATCTCATGTATCAAATCATGCATATTTTTAGATCTAAATTATCTCATAATAATCTAAAAAATTAGATTTAAATTGATCTTATCAAAATAAACTCTAATCTAGATAATTATGTAGAACTATTCTACAACTAGTCTAGACATGCATCAATCATATCTCATATGATGTTTAAAATTAAATAATTTTTATTTACTATTTTTTAGATGTTATTATAATAATTATAATATCAAAAAATAGTAAATAAATAAGATCTAAAATATGATTTAATCAGATTAAATCAAAAACATGCAAGACTATTCTATAGAACTATTCTATTTTAGAACTAGTCATGCATATTTTCTAATCTTAGATCCAAATCATTTAATTTTAATTTTTTCTGATTTCAGATCTGATCACATCTCATGTGACATCTAAAATCACTTATTTTTTAATTAAAATAAATTTGAAAATCAGATCTAAATACTTTAGAACCTTGGCTCTGATACCAGTTGAAGGAAAATCCTGATTTTTTGGTCCAGGTTCGTTCAGATCTGATCAGATCAAGAGATATATTTCAAAAATTTTTCTCTTTGATCCAAATCAGATCTTGAGATATTTTAGATCTGATTCTTATTATTTTAATAATAAAAATAAAATCAAATAAATTAAATCAAATTTAATTTACCTTGATGTTGGGTAATCCTATTATCCCGTTGATGATCCTGTATGCAGCGGAAGGTTCTGGATCTAGCCACGCAAGTGCCTGGCCTCTACCGGTATCCACTCAGGCTTGGATCTGGAGATCCTCTTCTTCTCTATCACATCTCCAAAAATTAGATCTGGATCTGATCTGGAGGATCTTCAAAACTCCTTTTGAAGATCAGCAGTCGTCCTTTGCAGCAGCGCAGCCTTCTAGCTTTCTGATCGCCTTTCTCTTGATCTGGAATCGCACCAACCAAGGATCCAAAACTCCTTTTGGACGTGGAGAGGAGAGGGAGAAGATGGACTTTGGCATGGAGGAGGAGGAGGAGAGGCAGCCTTGGGGCATGGGAATTTTTCTAATTGCAATTTCAGATTACTCTTTGAGTTGGGCGCAGGGTCTTATTTATAGACTATGCATGATCCAACTCCTCTTCTTCCCAACCAATCACAACCCTTTATGAAATCAGATCTAAATCTGATTGGTGGGAATAGAGTCCCCTGGATTCCTCCTTAGAGGGTGCCTAAGACCAGTCAAAGTTGGTTCTTAGGAGAACTCTAATTGGAATCCAAAAAGGAGATGGAGTCCTTGTCCAACAAGGACTCCTAGGCGCCTCCAACTTGGGCACACGCCTAGGGTGGCATGCGCCCTCCTCCTTGCCAGGTTCTGGCAGGGGGACAAGCCCCCACCAGCTCTCCAATAGGTGCGTGACATGTGGTCAAAAGTCAAAGTGTCAATGGTCAACATTTGACCAGTCAAAGGTAGACTTTTGACCAAAGTCAAAGAACAAGAAATGGCAGGTGACCAAAAATGGCAGGTAATGTCTTACAAAATAAGACAACCTTTTCTGACTTGGACAACCTCCAGTCAGACCATATGAAGGCCTCTGATTGAGCACAAACTCCTTTGGCTCAGTCAGGACAACTTATTTATGATAGTAAAAGAAGAACGTTAGGTTCAATCGAGTGCTAGCACGATTTTCTTGAACCTAATTGAATCTCATTCAGATCAATTGAACTAGGATCAGTTCAATTGATGATCACCAGATTCAAACCCTTGTTTGTGTGATCCAGTTAGGTTCAGTTCTGTATGGTAATGGGATATGTCATGATCTCTATCATCGACATCATCGAAACTCCTTTCGATGGATCAGAACTCTTCTGATTCGAACAGCTAGAATGATCGATCATCTAAATCATTCTAATTGCTCCCAAAATCCACCAGTGACACCTAGCAGTATATGGTGGCAACCCATCAGAGCTGAATGCGAACCTCTTGGTGCAGCTACCTGTGTGATTAAGTTCTTCTATCTTGAGCCCGATCAGATTAGGGTTAAGGTGAAACTCGTCAAACCCTAGTTTCTGTCATATGATGTAATCATTCGATTCAAGTCCGATGTGAAAATCTAAATAGAAACTCTTTCTATTATTTCACTCTGCCATGGCCATGGGCTTCTGGACTTGATTCTCATGATCATCATAGGGCTGCTCCTCTACCACCGAGGTAGATAGATTCCATCTTGATGCAATCCAGTTCCTACAATGAACATGCTATAGCCAACATACACCTCAGGGTTCCATATGGCTAGGAGATCGAGTTAATGGTGTAGTCAAACTATAACACCCTCAAGGTGAACTGCCGATGCATCTCAGGTCAAAGAACCAGACACACTACTGCAGCATCGAGTCAGTCATTGACGAGAAGGTAGACTTCCTAATGACTACTCGAGGTGGTCACGCTCAGTGCCCTCATTCTCTAACGAGTACCTGTACTCTCGCTCCGGTGTCTCCACACCATAGACTCAAGACTCATCTACTAAAGAGAAGCGATTGTACACCAACCTTCCGGATCAATCACCATCCTCGTGATGATCCTATGGTCGGAGCATTTTATGAGTTAATAATGATTATTCATGTCTTAAATTTTCAACTCTTGAAAATATGAATTATCATTACCATTAACTCAAAGGATGTATCACAGACACTAAATACACATATGTGATAGAAAATAATCCCATTTTATTGATATTAGTCAAAATTATAATTTTGCCCCTAGAAGTGTATTACAAGTGTCAGCCAATTCTGGCTTCTAGGGCACATATATCTAACACTCAGATTAGACGATCCAAATGTGGCCTACGTAGATACCATTCCCAAAGAGACATTAAGCTCGGATAAGAAATTTCTAACTTTTTCAAAATATTAAAAAATTACATATTAATACCAAATTGTAGAGCTATTACTCAAATGCCCAATGCCAGTTCTAAAGAAATCCTAATAAATAGAAACTGAAGAGCACTCATGAGAATCGAAATTTGACCCATGACTTAATGCTCAGCAATAGGCTGGTCAAAATAAGCACTCTTGACCACAAAAGCTAATCGACTCCAGGGATTCGGTTTTACTCATCCGCTTGACCTTAATTGAGCTGACCCATAGTTTTGATACCCAAGTTTTATGTGAATTTAGGAGCAAGTATTAATCTCATACCTTTTTCTATTTTCAGAAAGCTGGGTCTAGGATATATTTCCATAAACCTGACATTCTTTATTAAGTCTTCAGGATTTATAAACCGATAGATCCATGTAAATAAAATCCTAAGAGGTATCAGGATCTAGGATGTCTTAGTAGAAGGTAATACAATTTTTAATTTTTCCTATTGAGGATTTTATTGTTCGTTGCACCCCTATGGATCAGAAGATTATGATATACCCATCTTATTTTAAGGAGAGGGCCCTTTTTATCCTACTGGAGGAGCTTATGAATCGAACGTTCAATAGAAATGCCTTAATTCTTAGAATCCAAGATGAATGAAGTCTACTTTTAATACTAGTTTTAAAAATCACATAAATATCACATGATGATAATCATACTTGATTTTCTAACTTAAAAATATTATTGCATACAATCTATGTATCATATCATGAATATTTGTAGATCTAAATTAGGTTATGAGACTATCTAAAAGCGAGCAATGTCCAATTTAAATTTGATCATATCAAATTAAATTTATTCAAGATAACTTTGTAGAACTATTTTACAACTAGTCTAAACATGCATCTATCATATGTCATATGAACAAAATTAAATAAATTTATTTTTTACTTTTAGATATAATTATAATATTTATAATATTAAAAAATAATAAATAAATAGATCTAAAATTATAATTAATCAAATTAATACTATGATCATCCTAGACTATACATAGAATAATTCTATTTCTAGTCTAGTCATGCATCTCATAGATCTTAAATCTAGATTATTTAATTTTTTTAATTTTTGATTTTAAATCTAATCATAACTAATGTGATATCTAAAATCATCTAATTATCAGATCAAAATTATATTAAAATTAGATCTAAATAATTATGGAACCTGGCTCTCATACTAGTTGAAGAAAAAATCCTATTTTTTGAGTCAGATTCATTCAGATCTAATTTGATCAAGAGAGATATTTCAAAAAAAATTTTCTTATATCCAAATTAGATCTAAAACTCTTTAGATCTAATTTCATTAATCTAATAAAATAAAAATAAAATAAAATAAATTAAATCTAATTTAATTGTACCTTATTATGGGTAATCCTATTATCCTATGATGATCCCAATGTTTGTCTATGGTTCTGGATGTAGCCATGCAAGTGTCTGACCTCTATTGGTATCCACTTGGATAGAATCTAGAGATCTTCTTCTTCTCAATCTGTACTCCAAAGATCAGATCTGGATCTTATCTTGAAGGTCTTCAAAACACCTTTTGAAGATCGGGTGTTGTCTCTTACAGCAGTGCTGCCTTCTTCTTTCTTTTTGCCTTTCTCTTGCTTGGATCACACCAAACTTGAGTCCAAAGCTTCTTGGGCATGGAGAAGAGAGAGAGGATTTGAAGGTGGCATGGAGAGGGAGGGAGAGAAGCCTTGTGGTGTGGGCAAAGGGTAGATAATCTGAATCCTAGGTGCAGATGGGGTTTATATAGATCCTACTGCGCCATGCAGTGCCACATCATCCCAGCCAATCATGGCTCTTTGGGCAATCAGATCTAAATCTGATTGATGGGATGATATCATCTGATCCAATCGAATTAAAGTCTCTCATAAACCTCCTTAGGTGGCACCAAGAGTAGTCAAAGAAGACTCTTTGGCGCCACCTTAGTATGAAGCAACAAGCAACTCGAGTCCCATCTATATGGGACTCCAATCCTTATCCACTTTGGGTGCACGCCTCCCTAAGCATGCACCCCTTGTCTTTCTGCTATTTAGTAGGGGGACAAGGGTCAAAGCTCTCTCCTATGGGTGCATGACACATGGGCAGATGTCTAAGTGTCAAAGGTCAATGTTTGACCAAAGTCAAAAGACAAGATTTAGCAGGTGACAAAAAATGGCAGGTGTTATCTCAAATTTATGTTATAAATTAAGACAATCTTTTTCTAACCTAGACAAGCTTCAGTCAGACCAAGTAAAGATTTCTGAGTGAGCCCAAAAATATTTGGCTCAGTCGAGATAACTTTTAATGATTGTTGAAGGAAAATATCAGGCTCAATCGTGTGCTAGCATGATTTTCTTGAACCTGATTGAATCTTATTCAAATCAATTGAATTGGGTTAGTCCAATTATTGATATTCAGATCCAAACTCTTATTTATATGATCCAGTTAGGTTCAGTTCCATATGGTAATGGGATATGTCATGGTCTCTATCATCGACATCATCGAAACACCTTCCGATGGATTAGAACTTTTTTTATTCAGATAATTAGTATGATCGATCATCCAAATCATTCTAATTACTTTCAAAATCTACCAATGACACCTAGCAGCATATGGTGAAAATCCATTAGAACTAAAAATGAACCTCTCAGTGTTGTTACCTGTATGATTAAGTTCCTCCATCTTGAGCCCCGATCGAATTAGGATTAAGGTGATCTCGTTAAACCCTAATTTTTGTCATATGAATTAATTATTCGATTCAAGTCCAATATGAAAATCCTAATAGAAACTCTTTCTATTATTTCACTCTGCCATGGCCATGGGCTTATGAACTTAATTCTCATGATCATCATAGGGCTACTCCTCATCTATTGAGGTAGATAGATCTCCTATTGGTGCAATCCAATTCCTACAATGAACATGCTATAGCCAACATACACCTCAGAATTTGGAATGTCTAGGAGATTGAGTTATCGTGTAGTCAAACTATAACATCCTCAAGATGAATTATCGATGTACCTTAGGTCAAAGAACCAGACATACCACTGTAGCTTCGAGCCAATCATTGGCGAGAAGGTAGACTTTCTGATGACTGCTCGAGGTGGTCACGCTTGGTACCCACGTTCTCTAATGAGTACCTATACTCTCGCTCTGGTGTCTCTTCACCGTAGACTCAAGACTCATCTATCCTAAAAAAGCGATCGTATACCAACCTTCTGGATCAATCACCATCCTCATGACGATCCTACGGTCAGGAGCATTTTATGAGTTAATAATAAAAATTCATGTCTTAAATTTTCAACTCTTGAAAATATGAACTATCTAAAGAAAAAATCCTGATTTTTTGGACCAGGTTCGTTTAGATCTGATCGGATCAAGAGATATATTTCAAAAATTTTTCTCTTTGATCTAAATCAGATCTGGGATGTTTCATATCTGATTCTTATTATTCTAATAATTAAAATAAATTTAGATAAATTAAATCAAATTTAACTTACCTTGATGTAGGGTAATCCTATTATCCATTGATGATCCTGTAAGCAGTGGAAGATTCTGGATCTAGCCATACAAGTGTCTGACCTCTATCGGTATTCACTTAGGTTGGATCTGGAGATCCTTTTCTTCTCTATCACGTCTCTAAAAATTAGATCTAGATTTGATCTGGAGGATCTTCAAAATATCTTTCGAAGATCAGCACTTGTCCTTTGCAGCAGTGCAGCCTTCTAGCTTTCTGTCACCTTTCTCTCATCTGGATTGCACCAACTAAGATCCCAAACTCCTTTGGACATGGAGAGGAGAGGGAGAAGATGGACTTGGCATGGAGGAGGAGAGGAGAGGAGAGGCAGCCTTGGGGCATGGAAATTTTCAATTCAATCGCTTTTTGAGTTGGGCGCAGGGTCTTATTTATAGATTATGCATGATCCAACTCCTCTTCTTCCCAACCAATCATAATCCTTTATGAAATCAGATCTAAATCTGATTGGTGGAAATAGAGTCCCCTAGATTCATCCTTAGATGGCACCTAAGAGCAGTCAAACTTGGTTCTTAGGAGAAGTGTAATCGAAATCCAAAAAGGAGATGGAGTCCCCATCCAACAGGGACTCCTGGGCACCTCAAACTTGGGCACACGCCAAGGGTGGCGTGAGCCCTCCTTCTTGTCAGGTTCTAGCAAGGGGATAAGCCCCCACCAGCTCTCCAATATGTATGTGACATGTGGACAGAAGTCAAAGTATTAATGGTCAACATTTGACCAATCAAAGATCAACTTTTGACCAAAGTCAAAGGACGAAAAATGGCAGGTGACCAAAAATGCTAGGTATTATCTTACAAAATAAGACAACCCTTTTCTGATCTGGATAGGCTCTAGTCAGAACAAGTGAAGGCCTCTGATTGAGCACAAACTCCTTTGGCTCAGTCAGGACAACTATTTATGATAGTAAAAGAAGAACATTAGGTTCAATCGAGTGCTAGCATGATTTTCTTGAACCTAATTGAATCTCATTCAGATCAATTGAACTAGATCAGTTCAATTGATGATCACCAGATTCAAACCCTTATTTGTGTGATCCAGTTAGATTTAGTTCTATATGGTAATGGAATATGTCATGATCTCTATCATCGACATCATCAAAACTCCTTTTGATGGATCAGAACTCTTCTGATTCGAACAGCTTGAATGATCGATCATCTAAATTATTCTAATTGCTTCCAAAATCCACCAGTGACACCTAGCAGTATATGGTGGCAACCCATTAGAGCTGAATGTGAACCTCTTGGTGTAGTTACCTGTGTGATTAAGTTTTTCTATCTTAAGCTTCGATCAGATTAGGGTTAAGGGTTAACTCGTCAAACCCTAGTTTCTGTCATATGATGTAATCATTCGATTCAAGTCCGATGTGAAAACCTAAATAGAAACTCTTTCTATTATTTCACTCTACCATAGCCATGGGCTTCTGAACTTGATTGTCATGATCATCATAGGACTGCTCCTCTACCATCGAGATAGATAGATTCCATCTTGATGCAATCCAGTTCCTAGAATGAACATGCTATAGCCAACATACACCTCAGGATTCCATATGGCTAGGTGATTGAGTTATGGTATAGTCAAAATATAACACTTTCAAGTTAAACTACCGATGCATCTCAGGTCAAAGAACCAGACACACCACTACAGCATCGAGTCAGTCATTGACGAGAAGGTAGACTTCCTAATGACTACTTGAGGTGGTCATGCTCAGTGCCCTCATTCTCTAATGAGTATCTGTACTCTCGCTCTGATGTCTCCACACCATAGACTCAAGACTCATCTACTAAAGAGAAGTGATTGTACACCAATCTTTTGGATCAATCACCATCCTCGTGATAATCTTATGGTTGGGAGCATTTTATGAGTTAATAATGATTATTCATGTCTTAAATTTTCAACTCTTGAAAATATGAATTATCATTACCATTAACTCAAAGGATGTATCATAGATACTAAATACACATATGTGATAGAAAATAACCCATTTTATTGATAATAGTTAAAATTATAATTTTGCCCCTAGATGTGTATTACAAGTGTCAGCCAATTCTGGCTTTTAGGGCACATATATCTAACAATCTCCCACTTGTCCTAAAGCCAATTGGCTACAAGTCTAAGTCCCATCTTCTTAAGATAGGCTTCGAATTTTTGTTGTCCCAACAACTTTGTAAGTGGGTCTGCCGCATTGTCTGCGGAGTTGACTCTCTTGACCTCGACGTAACCCTTCTCAAGGTAATTATGGATGAGGTGGTATAGTCGCTCAATGTACTTGGACTTCTGGTGAGACCTCGGCTCCTTAGCAAGGGCTATGGGCACCATTGTTGTTGCAGTATAGAGGAATGGCATCTGATGGCATTACTCCGATTTCTATAGCAAACTTCTTATACCAGAATGCTTCCTCCGTAGCCTCTGATGCAGTGATATGTTCTACTTTCATGGTGGAATCTGCTATCACACTTTGCTTAGAACTCTTTCAGCTGACAGCACCACCATTGCATAGATATAGACTCCCAGATGTCGACTTTCGATCATCTACATCGGACATGAAATCCAAGTCTGTGTATCCCTGGACATGGAGTCCTCCTTTACTAAAGACCAACATCAAATCCTTAGTTCTTTTTAAGTACTTAAGGATACATTTCACAGAAGTCCAGTATTCTTCACCTAGATTTGACTGATATCTGCTTGTGACACTCACAGCATGGGCTATATCAGGTCGTGTACATAGCATGGCATACATGAGGCTCCCTATTGCAGAAGCATAAGGGATCTTGCTCATGCTTCTATTTCCTCAGGTGTGCTAGGGCACATCTTCTTGGAAAGATGAATACCATGTCTGAAGGTATAATCCCCTCTTTAGAGTTTTCCATACTAAACTCTTTTAGTACTTCCCTCTATGTACATCTTTTGTGAAAGTCCTAGCATCCTATTCGGTCTATCTCTATAGACCTTAATTTCTAGAATAAAGGATGCTTCACCTAGGTCTTTCATGGAGAATTTCTTGGACAACCATATTTTGACTATCGTCAATATGGGAATATCATTTCCAATAAGAAGGATGTCATCCACATACAATACTAGGAAGACAACAGTGCTCCCACTGACCTTTTTGAAGACACATGGTTTCTCTTCATTTATGATGAAACTAAACGTTTTGATCACATCATTGAAATGAGTGTTCCAGCTCCGAGATGCTTGCTTAAGTCCATATATGGACCTTTGCAGCTTGCAAATCTTGTGATCATTATCATTGGATGTGAAACCTAGCAGCTGTTCCATATAGATATCTTCCTTAAGATATCCATTTAAGAATGTCATTTTCACATCCATTTGCCATATTTCATAATCAAAATCGGCTGCAATGGCAAGCAATGTGCGGATGAATTTTAGCATAGCCACTGGGAAAAGGGTATCCTGATAGTCAATGCCTTCGCGTTGACTATAACCTTTTGCCACTAGTCTAGTCTTGAATGTCTCCACATTTTCATCTGCACCAATCTTTCTCTTGAAGATCTATTTACGCCCAATAGGTACTATACCTTTTGGTGGATCTACCAAGGTCTAGACTTGGTTTAAGTGCATCGAGTTAATTTTTGACTGCATTGCCTCTAGCCATTTCTTAGAGTCGATATCTGATATCGCCTCATTGTAGGTTTTGGGATCATCACCATGAGCACCATTACCTACGAGGAACATTTTCTCTACTTTCTCTGAAATAATACCTAAGTATCTTTCAGGAGGATGGAAAACTCTTTCCGATCTACGAGGTGGAGGAGGTAGTATTCTTATTGGCTCAACCTGATTTGGTTCCAATTGATCCTTAGCTTGTTGTACTTGTGAGACTTTCTCATCAAGCTTAATCCGCTTTCCAATGCCGCTATCTTGAATAAACTATTTTTTAAGAAAGATGGTATGTCGACTCACAATCACATTATGGTCTTCAGAATGTAGAAATAGTATCCTAATGACTCTTTAGGATATCCTATGAATCAAGCTCTAGAGGACCTAAACTCTAACTTGTCCACTTGTTGTCTTTTGACATGAGCCGGACAATCCCAAATTCTAAGATGACTCAGACTTTGTTTCTTTCCATGCCATATCTCATACGGTGTGGTAGAAACGGTCTTAGAGGGAACCCTATTCAGTAGATAAATTGAAGTTAACAATGAGTGTCCTCAAAGAAAATTAGGGAGGTTTGTGAAGCTTATCATGGATCGGACCATATCCAATAGAGTCCGATTTCTCCATTCTGAAATTTCGTTGAGTTGAGGTGTTCCTGGTGGAGTCCATTGAGAGACTATGCCATTTTTCTTGAGATAGTCTAGGAATTCTCGGCTAAGGTATTCACCTCCTCGATCTGATCGAAGAACCTTAATGAGTTTTCTAGTTTATTTTTTTACTTCATGTCTGAATTCTTTGAACTTTTCAAAAGCTTCAGACTTGTGTCTCATAAGATACACATACCCATGCCTAGACAGATCATCGATAAAGATAATGAAGTAGACAAAATTACCTCTAGCTGGCACATCAAATGGGCCGCACACATCAGTATGTACTAGGGCAAGGAGATCTGTGGTCCTTTCCCATGTATCTTCTCTCTT
>QRFJ01001937.1:258995-443918 GCA_006176705.1 Cocos nucifera | reverse complement strand
GGAGTGGATCAATATTTCGAATACGGTGAGATTAATGAATTAGAGACCAAGTTTGGGTGCACCATGATTAGAGAATCATTGAACAAGAGTTGTTCACTCATTGGCTAACCCATCACCAATAACTGTTAGGTGAGGTGATGAGTCAGTTGGTGAGACCGCACCACCCACTAGAAATCATTAATCGTGGAGATTTTTGCATCTCTACAGAGGGAGTGTAGGGATCCGAGAAAATAGTGGGAAGCTAATTTGTTTAAAAATAAAATCCCTAAATAAATTGGTCAAGTCAAAATTACAATATCTAACTAGAATCTTTGACTCTCTACAGAAAAATGTCTGCGTCCAACCCATTGGCACGTATCCTGGACACACATAGACTGACCGGACCTAATTATAAAGATTGGCTCAGGAACTACAAAATTATTTTGGGTTCTGAGAAGTTAACCCATGTTTTGGACCAGGACCCTCCCATCTTACTAGCCCGTCCATCTGTTGAATAGAGAGCATCTCTGAAAAAATGGATAGACGAAGATAATAAGGCCAGATATTACATGTTGGGCTCGATGTCTGATGAGCTCCAGTGCCAACATGAGGATATCGGGACTGCACGCCAAATGTTGGCTCACCTGCAGGAGATGTTTGGTGAACAGAGTCGCGCAGCCAAATATCAAGTCACGAAATGACTTTTTAAGGCTAAGATGCATGATGGGCAGTCAGTCCAAGATCACTGTCTGACAATGATCAAGGACATGGAAGAGCTTGAGAAGCTCGGTGTGAAGTTGGACTTGGACTTATAGAACGATATTATTCTGCAATCCTTGACTGATGCATATGGGCAATTCATCATGAATTACCACATGCATAAACTTCAGAATTCCTTGGCCGAATTAATGAATATGCTGGTTACCGCTGAGCTTTCTATGAAAGGTTCTAAAGGCTCAGTTCTTGCTATGGAATGGACTTCTTCCAAAAGAAAGTCTTATGGAAAGAAAAAGAAGTCTGTGAAAAAGCAAAAAGTGGAAGGATCAAAGAAGAAGAAGGCAGAGCCGAAGAAGAAGGCCGATGTCAAAGGAAAGTGTTTCCATTGCAACAGCGATGGCCATTGGAAGCGGAACTGCCCTACTTACCTGGCCACCCTGAAGAACAAGAAGGAAGGTCCTTCTGGAGGTATGCTCGTTATTGAGTCTAACCTTACGGTTTCTTCTGCATCCAGTTGGGTGCTTGACTCTGGTTCTAGTGCTCATCTGTGCACTTCCATGCAGGGTCTTGAGGATAGCAGGAGGCTGAGGGATGGAGACATGATCCTACGCATCGGTAATGGAGCAAGAGTTGCTGCAGTAGCCGTGGGAACATACCCTCTTCGATTACCATCTGGTTTAGACTTAGTTTTGAAAGACTGTTATTATGTGCCTGCAGCTAGCAGGAATTTGATTTCTATTTCATGCTTAGCACAAGAAGGCTATGTGATTACCTTCTTTAAGGACCATTGTAACATTCTTTATGAAAGAAATAAAATTGCAAATGGTTTCCTTATTAATGGTCTTTATCAGCTACATATTGATGTACCTATTCTAACTATCGAGCAAAACGTGAATGCCAAACGACCTAGGGATAGTCCAAATGACAGATATCTATGGCACCTGAGATTAGGTCATATAGCAGAAGATAGGATCAACAAATTGGAGAAAAATGGGCTATTGAGTCCATTGACTTTCGAGTCATATCCAACTTGTGAATCTTGTCTTCAAGGCAAAATGACTAAACTCCCTTTTGTAGGACATGGGGAAAGGGCCACAGATCTCCTTGCACTAGTACATACTGATGTGTGCGGCCCATTTGATGTGCCGGCTAGAGGCAATTTTGTCTACTTCATTACCTTTACCGATGATCTGTCTAGGTATGGGTATGTGTATCTTATGAGACACAAGTCTGAAGCTTTTGAAAAGTTCAAAGAATTCAGACATGAAGTAGAAAAACAAACTGAAAAACCCATTAAGGTTCTTCGATCAGATCGAGGAGGTGAATACCTTAGCCGGAAATTCCTAGACTATCTCAAGAAAAATGGCATAGTCTCTCAATGGACTCCACCAGGAACACCTCAACTCAACGGGGTTTCAGAATGGAGAAATCGGACTCTATTGGATATGGTCCGATCCATGATGAGCTTCACAGACCTCCCTGATTTTCTTTGGGGACACTCATTGTTAACTTCAATTTATCTACTGAATAGGGTTCCCTCTAAAACCGTTCCTACCACACCGTATGAGATATGGCATGGTAAGAAACCAAGTCTGAGTCATCTCAGAATTTGGGGTTGTCCGGCTCATGTCAAAAGACAACAAGCGGACAAGTTAGAGTTTAGGTCCTTTCAGAGCTCGATTCATAGGATATCCTAAAGAGTCATTAGGATACTATTTCTACATTCCAGAAGACCACAATGTGATTGTGAGTCGACATGCCATCTTTCTTGAAAAATAGTTTATTCAAGATAGCGGCATTGGAAAGCAGATTAAGCTTGATGAGAAAGTCTCACAAGTGGAACGAGCTAAGGACCAAGTGGAACCAAATCAGGTTGAGCCAATAAGAACACTACCTCCTCCACCTCGTAGATCGGAAAGAGTTTCCCGTCCCCCTGAAAGATACTTAGGTATTATTTCAGAGGAAGTAGAGGAAAATGTTCCTCGTAGGTAATGGTGCTCATGGTGATGATCCCAAAACCTACAACGAGGCGATATCAGATATCGACTCCGAGAAATGGCTAGAGGCAATGCAGTCAGAAATTGACTCGATGCACTCAAACCAAGTCTGGACCTTGGTAGATCCACCAGAAGGTATAGTACCTATTGGGTGTAAATGGATCTTCAAGAGAAAGATTGGTGCAGATGGGAATGTGGAGACATTCAAGGCTAGACTAGTGGCAAAAGGTTATAGTCAACGTGCGAAGGCATTGACTATCAGGATACCTTTTCCCCAGTGGCTATGCTAAAATCCATCCGCACATTGCTTGCCGTTGCAGCCTATTTCGATTATGAAATATGGCAAATGGACGTGAAAACGGCATTCCTAAATGGATATCTTGAGGAAGATATCTATATGGAACAGCCGCTAGGTTTCACATCCAGTGATACTGATCACAAGGTTTGCAAGCTGCAAAGGTCCATATATGGACTTAAGCAAGCATCTCGGAGCTGGAACACTCGTTTCAATGATGTGATCAAAAAGTTTGGTTTCATCAAAAATGAAGAGGAACCATGTGTTTTCAAAAGGGTCAGTGGGAGCGCTGTTGTCTTCCTCGTATTGTACGTGGATGACATCCTCCTTATTGGGAATGATATTCCCATGTTGACATCAGTCAAGATGTGGTTGTCCAAGGAATTCTCCATGAAAGACCTAGGTGAAGCATCCTTTATTCTAGGAATTAAGGTCTATAGGGATAGACCGAATAGGATGCTAGGACTTTCACAGAAGATGTACATAGAGGAAGTACTAAAGAGGTTTAGTATGGAAAACTCTAAGAGGGGATTAATACCCTTCAGACATGGTATTCATCTTTCCAAGAAGATGTGCCCCAGCACACCTGAGGAAATAGAACGCATGAGCAAGATCCCTTATGCTTCTGCAATAGGGAGCCTCATGTATGCCATGCTATGTACACGACCTGATATAGCCCATGCTGTGAGTGTCACAAGCAGATATCAGTCAAATCCAGGTGAAGAACACTGGACTTCTGTGAAATGTATCCTTAAGTACTTGAGAAGAACTAAGGATATGATGTTGGTCTTTGGTAATGGAGAACTCCAAGTCCAGGGATACACAGACTCGGACTTCATGTCCGATATAGATGATCGAAAGTCGACATCTGGCAGTCTGTTTGTGTGCAATGTTTGTGCTGGAAGAGTTCCAAGCAAACGGTGATACCACCTCATCCGCGATTACCTTCGAGAAAGGGTTACGTTCGAGGTCAAGAGAGTCAACTCCACAGATAATGTGGCAGACCCACTTACAAAGCCGTTGGGCCAGAAGATCGAAGCCCACCTTGAGAAGATGGGACTTAGACTTGTAGCCAATTGGCTTTAGGACAAGTGGGAGATTGTTAGATATATGTGCCCTAGAAGCCAGAATTGGCTGACACTTGTAATACACTTCTAGGGGCAAAATTATAATTTTGACTATAATCAATAAAATGGGTTATTTTCTATCACATATGTGTATTTAGTGTCTGTGATACATCCTTTGAGTTAATGGTAATGATAATTCATATTTTCAAGAGTTGAAAATTTAAGACATGAATAATCATTATTAACTCATAAAATGCTCCCGACCATAGGATCATCACGAGGATGGTGATTGATCCGGAAGGTTGGTGTACAATCGCTTCTCTTTAGTAGATGAGTCTTGAGTCTACGGTGTGGAGACACCGGAGCGAGAGTACAGGTACTCGTTAGAGAACGAGGGCACTGAGCGTGACCACCTCGAGTAGTCATTAGGAAGTCTACCTTCTCGTCAATGACTGACTCGATGCTGCAGTAGTGTGTCTGGTTCTTTGACCTGAGGTGCATCGGCAGTTCACCTTGAGGGTGTTATAGTTTGACTACACCATTACTCGGTCTCCTAGCCATATGGAACCCTGAGGTGTATGTTGGCTATAGCATGTTCATTGTAGGAACTGGATTGCATCAAGATGGAATCTATCTACCTCGGTGGTAGAGGAGCAGCCCTATGATGATCATGAGAATCAAGTCCAGAAGCCCATGGCCATGGCAGAGTGAAATAATAGAAAGAGTTTCTATTTAGATTTTCACATTGGACTCGAATCGAATGATTACATCATATGACAGAAACTAGGGTTTGACGAGTTCACCTTAACCCTAATCTGATCGGGGCTCAAGATAGAAGAACTTAATCACACAGGTAGCTGCACCAAGAGGTTCGCATTCAGCTCTGATGGGTTGCCACCATATACTGCTAGGTGTCACTGGTGGATTTTGGGAGCAATTAGAATGATTTAGATGATCGATCATTCTAGCTGTTCGAATCAGAAGAGTTCTGATCCATCGAAAGGAGTTTCGATGATGTCGATGATAGAGATCATGACATATCCCATTACCATACAGAACTGAACCTAACTGGGTCACACACAAACAAGGGTTTGAATCTGGTGATCATCAATTGAACTGATCTAGTTCAATTGATCTGAATGAGATTCAATTAGGTTCAAGGAAAATCGTGCTAGCACTCGATTGAACCTAACGTTCTTCTTTTACTATCATAAATAAGTTGTCCTGACTGAGCCAAAGGAGTTTGTGCTCAATCAGAGGCCTTCATATGGTCTGACTGGAGGTTGTCCAAGTCAGAAAAGGTTGTCTTATTTTGTAAGACATTACCTGCCATTTTTGGTCACCTGCCATTTCTTGTTCTTTGACTTTGGTCAAAAGTCTACCTTTGACTGGTCAAACGTTGACCATTGACACTTTGACTTTTGACCACATGTCATGCACCTATTGGAGAGCTGGTGGGGGCCTGTCCCCCTGCCAGAACCTGGCAAGGAGAAGGGCGCACGCCACCCTAGGCGTGTGCCCAAGTTGGAGGCGCCTAGGAGTCCTTGTTGGACAAGGACTCCATCTCCTTTTTGGATTCCAATTAGAGTTCTTCTAAGAACCAACTTTGACTGGTCTTAGGCACCCTCTAAGGAGGAATCCAGGGGACTCTATTCCCACCAATCAGATTTAGATCTGATTTCACAAAGGGTTGTGATTGGTTGGGAAGAAGAGGAGTTGGATCACAGCTAGTCTATAAATAAGACCCTGTACCCAACTCAGATTGACATGAGAATTGAAGATAAAGTTTTCCATGCCCCAAGGCTGCCTCTCCCCTCCTTCTCCATGCCAAACCACCTTCTCCCCTTGCTCTCCACGTCCAAAAGGAGTTTTGGATTTTGGCTGGTGCGATTCAAGCAAGAGAAAGGCGATCAAAAGCAAGAAGGCTGCGCTGCTGCAAAGGACGACTGCTGATCTTCAAAAGGAAGTTTTGAAGATCCTCCAGATCAGATCCAGATCTGATTTTTGGAGATGTGATAGAGAAGAAGAGGATCTCTAGATCCAGCCCGAGTGGATACCGGTTGGGGCCCGGCGCTTGCGTGGCTAGATCCAGAACCTTCCACTGCATATAGGATCGTCAATAGGGTAATAGGATTACCCAAATTAGGTAAATTAAATTTGATTTAATTTATCTTTATTTATTTTATTTATTAAAATAATATTAATTAGATCTGAAATATCTCAGATCTGATATAGATCAAAGAAAAAATTTTAAAATATATCGCTTGATCTGATCAGATCTGAACGAACCTGGATCGGAAAATCAGGATTTCCCTTCACATAGAATGAGTGGATACAAAGAACAACATAGCAGACCCATTCACTAAGGCTTTACCACTGCAACTATTTGATCGCCACCTTGATTGTATGGGATTAAAATATAAGGATGATTGGCTTTAGTGCAAGTGGGAGATTGAAAGGAATATGCCCTTAAGCTAATTTATTTTCGGGATGTTTTTTGTCTTCCAGACTCATGTAATGATATTTTTTTAATAAATAAAGGCATTTATTTCATCATATGCAGTATCTTATTATTTATTTAAGATTATAATAAACTCTATAAATTAGGGCTATGATTTTAGGATTATGATGAGATCATACTAGTGAGACCTAAAATCTTAAAATCTTAATTTAAATATTCCTAGTCAATGGGACATTGAGTTAGGGATCAATATTTTTCGGTAAGACTAGCACATTCTTTGTATGCTCGATTAAGAGGGTGATTGATCTCACAATAACTTATGTATGACACTAATACAAGAATGTGGGTGCTCATTAGAGAATGAGTTCACTGAATTGATCTAAATTGAGAATATCTAATGGAGTCTTATCTACATGTCAATAGATGGTTCTCATAGTGGAATTTGTGCATGTAATCCTTTGATTGAAACTACCATAGAATCATATATATATAAATCCATATTTTGGTTCATACTCATTCATGACTTAGTTATGTACGAGATGATCTGGATATGGTAGATTATATATATGAAGATTGTGAGTAGGTTAATAAGAAATCGATCACTCCTAGTAAGAGGAAATAGCATTCTACCTGCTTCAAACAAATAATGATTCAGGAAGACTTTGATCAAAGCATGATGAAATTAGAAATGATTTCTAATATTTCATTAAATAAATCATTATCATAAGATTGAAAGAGAAATGAATATGATATTGGGATTGATATATTTCTATACCCAGAGTCATATTCAGGATGCAGGAAGATCAAAGGATCTACTTGCATGGTAATTTTCACTGAAGGATATTTTTGGTATTTCCATCAAAATTTCACATCTTCTGGGTAGTCATGATACGTTGCTAGATGTCAATCATGTCTTGTGGGTTTGATCAAATTAAAATTTTAATTTGATCATTAAATTAGAAAGTGTTATAAATTAAGTCAAATTGGGTTGGCTAGTTTTGACCTAAATCGGTTTGGTTGAGTTCTAACTAGATTAGGTCAAATCACACCCTGACTCACTGTTGGTTAGATGTAGAACCCAATGGGTCACACACAAAGAGGATTGATTAAGGGTCTAATTAGATTAGACCATGTTTGCAAGATGAATATGCTAGCACATTTTGCAAACCCTAGCACCTGGATTCGAATTGGATTCGAATCAGCTTCCAATTTGGGCTAATTTAGATCCGATTTGAGCCAAATAGGATTTGGTCTTAAGTTGGATTAATCTATATTGATTGGACTTCAGATTGGGCACCAAATACCTACATCCCATGTGCCAGAGAGTCTCTCTCTTGCGTGTGGGAAGTCTTTCATGCGCAAAGGACTCTTTGGCGCATGGAATAAGATGGCACCTACCTTCTTTGACTTTTTTCGTATGTTATGTCACGTAAATATTTTTTAATTAGTATGGACATCTGATATGGGGTGTAGAAGAGTCCTTTTGTAGATGAAATACTTCTTTTTCCTTTTAAATTATTCACCCAGGATGTTTTGTCGCCCAAGACCCCTTGCCGCCCAAGACTCCATGCCGCCTACTCCTCCTTGACGTCTCTTGGACTAAGTCAAAGTCTCTTGGGACTTTGACTTTTCAAAGTTTATCTCCATGCCATCTTGTTGATTGGGCTTCTCTTTTTAGAGCCATTGGATGGCCTTGTTTCATGATCTAATGGATGAAAAGGGTGGCACCAAAGATGAATTATTGCGACTCTTCATAAAAACTTACGTAGAATTAATCCAAGAGTCCTTCTGCTTTAAGGCACCACTTGGACTAAGTCTATATCTCATTTTTCACTAATGAGGCATGAGATTGGCTGATGGGGTATGAGAATTTGATGAGAAAAAGGCATGAGATTTTTTGTTGGCACCCCTACGTACATTATAAATAGGGGTGCACACCAAGAGTCCGGGTGAGTGAACATTATCTTTTCTTTCTCACAAGAGTTTTTTTTTGTCCAATTTTCTTTCTTCCTTTCTCTTGTCTAGACCTTGTCATTATAAGGATAAGAAGTCATCTTAAGACCAAGAGATTAGGAAGAAAAATTAAGAAGACAAAAGAAAAAGAAAGATAGATAAGGAAAGGCAAGGAAGGTGACATAAAGGCTTAAGAAGGTCTTGCCCATTTAATTAAAATTCTTATTATAAGAATTTTAATTATATAAATCAGAGGTGCTGGTGTCTTGGTCAAGTCTCTGTGTGGATCAACATTGGAGGGTGAACACATGAAAACCTGGTGGAACCCCTGATGAACTACTACCGATGATCAGGGTCTATTTAGTATTTAGCGATAAGAGGTATGTTCTAATACTTTCTTTTATATTACAAATGCATGTTATATGATTTAATTGCTAATAAGGTGGTCCTAGGATTTGGGTTTGGTTTATTTGATTTCATATTTTTGCTTTGAAATTCATGCTTCCGCCCTGTACACCAAATCCATCAATAATTAGTTTTGTGCCTTTTAACATCGTCAAGCATGCCAAAGGAGTCATTCAACA
Organism: Cocos nucifera; assembly: GCA_006176705.1. Taxonomy (NCBI): domain Eukaryota; kingdom Viridiplantae; phylum Streptophyta; class Magnoliopsida; order Arecales; family Arecaceae; genus Cocos; species Cocos nucifera. Next base: position 434,865 of record QRFJ01001937.1, on the reverse strand, counting down.
TTTGAAGCATCTCCTTTGGCTAGACATTCTCAAACCTATGGCTAAACTCGTCATTCATTGCCGCCAGCATGATGCATCGAATGGTGGTGCAGTCATTGAGTCACTTCTGGTTAGTATCTCAGATCGCTCCTCTAGCATTCAAAGCTGGCTTCTTAGGTGCTGAATCAGTCAATACATACAAGATTCGCTCATGCTTCAGAATAATTTTTAACTTTTGATACCAGCTATCGAAGTTGGGTCTCATTAATTTATGATTGTCTAACAATAACTGGAGCAATAGGGTAGTGGCCATTTCTACATTAAGAAAAATCAAACCAAATTAGTACATGAATTATTTATCCTAAAGAGTTGGACTTTAGTCTAAAGGTCCTCCCACTATGTTATATGAACTGGTATCCTCTACCTCTAATTCAAAGAATTACTTTAATTCCTTATTGGATATTAGAATCCACACAGACTATACACGAGCCCAACTTTGGTTGGTCAACTCATATTTATCTATGGATAGGTTCATAACTAATTTTTTTTTAAATAACTTTTATTATTTTAGTTTTGCCCCAGGAACCTAATCAGTAGGCTTTGGCCTTTACTAAAAGGATCCAATTAGATCCAACCATTAACATGACCATATCTGGTGAATCTGACTAATGAATGATCAAGCCCGACTTTGGCCAGCCAATCTGACCACCATTAGAAAGACACGATCAAATCATCATATTATGAATGATAATTCCATCAATCAATAAGCACCAGGCCTTTGGGCCTCCAATGATTATTAAACTAATGGACTCATTATCACTCAACTTAATGGGAGGCTATGACCTAGTTATCATTATAACTATTTCATTTTTAATGACCTAATAATTTTAGAGGATTTGTTTAACTCATTTTTTAAAGAATTGATCGGCCAATTTTGATCCTCCCACTGACTTCATCAAGTCAGATCAAAAGGATCTGATTAAAGCTGGCATTAGGAGCACCTAAATCAGTCATACTGATTTACCTAATTGACATGGGTAAGCCCAAATCACCAAATGATCTAATCAAAATCTAACTCATCAGGATGGCTAGGTAAGTGAGATCAATGAAAGGAATATGCCATTAACTCATCAAAGACTGAATCAGTAAGAGTAGCTTTCAATTAAAAACCACTAGTCTAGACTACCAGACTTACCTTAGACATCATTTGGTTCATTAGTTTCAATTTGACCAACCTAGCAATTTCGAGTTCAACCACGTAGCTATGAATCAAGTCCATTTGGTCCTCAATAAAGACATGGACTGACCAACTATAACTATTGTAATTGAGTTTAAAGAGTTCTTGACCTAATCTAAATCAACATTTGATTAGATTTGATCAATTACTCTAAATTAGTTCATTCTTTAACTAACCTTAGGTCTAATCTAATTAATGGACCTAATTCATCTAACCCAATAATCCATATTTTATGATTAATGATTTAGGATCTTTAATTCATAATTCTAGAACCTAATTCAATATACTTAATTCTTAATTAGGTTTTTAGGCTGAGGGTTGGGGTTCAGAATTTCAAAAATATTTCTTAAAATTTTAAAAAGTTCAACACAACTTAGCACTGTTCACCAAATGGATCGACCTATTTCAAAAAATTGGATCGGCTCATTTCACAAACAGTACTAGTTGTAGGTTTCAATCTAGATCTATGTATAATACATAAAAAATCATGAATCAAGTTAGATCTAATCTAAACTCTTATTCATGATTCAAAATTAGATCAAAACCATACAATCAAATCATAAATATTAGTAGATCAGATCTAAAATTTTATGATTTAACGATCTAGATCAGCATGTACCAGGATAACCTATATTATAGGAGGTAAACCCTACAATAGGACAACCTACGGTCCATGCGATCATGTTATTTTATTTTTATATCTAAAAAATTAGATTATTATTTAGATCTAATCAGAAAAATAATCTAAACATGCATACAGATCACATTAAATAACCTGGATGCTCTGATACCATTGATGGAAAGCATGCAGGGTTTCTAGGTCTACTTTCAAAATTTTTTTCAAAATTTAATTATAGTAAAAATAAAAATTAATCTAATTAATTTTAAAGAGCTATAGATCTGATCTAGAAATTTTACTTTATTAAGATCTAATATGATATACATGTACATGCAATTAAATCTAAAAATAAGAATAATGAATAGTAAAATATTTTTACTACACTACGTGTTCAAAACATGTTATCTTGCATAGATAGATGATCTCTACAATCGAGTCACCACCGATATAAACACTAGGTAGATCTGATCATCACAATGCAACCACATACATTTCTGACCTCCATGGATGGTCCACATGAGGTCCTGATCCCGATTGGCTTCTCTCGAGTGCTAGCAAGACGAAGAATGCTCCTAACGGCTAGATTTGATCGAATAGTTTTTATCTCCATCCACTAAAACTTTGGATGCTCTGGATTAGCAGCAAGGTAGAAGAGAGGATGAGGAAGCACTCCATAAAATTTTGTAAAGATCTGACGCTCAGATCTTATGAAATCAAAATAGGAACCTTAGATCATGAACTAAGGCTGTGCAGCACTCAAACCCTAGTGCCAAGTTTTCTCCCTCAATTTTTCTTCTCATATTTTTTTTTTAATTTTTTTTAGGCTATGGAAGGGCTCGCACACTGGAGGAGAGGAGTCTCTAAAAAACATATGCCCAAAAAAATTCCAAGAATTTTATAGAGGGTGCATAAGTCAAAGGGGCATGTGGAAGAGTTGGGATGAAGTGGTTTGCTATTTGAATTCAAATCCCATTTGAATTCAAATTGCAATCAGATCAAGCCCATCCATTTAGGGTGTGATAAGAGAGGGTGCAAGCCTTCCTGAGCATGGAAAAAACTCAAGGAGAAACTCTTTCTCATGGAGAGGAGAATGGTGCAAAGATAAGGATGCAGGACTAGGTCAAACCAATCTTAAAATCTCTCATCCAATTGAACCAACCCAATCCAAATTGGTTAGGCCCAACTAGACCAGATTAAACCTAACTAATTTAAGCTTAATTAGGCTTAATTAAATTTTAATCAAATTAATAATTAATTAAGCTCAATCCCTGATCAAATTAGGGATCAAACTTCCTCGATGATTAGGTCATCACATAACCTAATCGGATCAAATCCAATTGAATCCAATTCAATTGAATTTGATCCAAAATTAATTACTCAATTAAATTAAGTTAATTAGTGATCAAATCACTAATTGAATCTTTGATAAATATGGAGTCCAAATCCAAGAGATCTAGATAGCGGAGTCCCATCAAAATGAAACTCTTGATCAAAAAGTCCTAAACTAGTGGGACTCTTGATACCGATGTCTGAAATGAGTGGAACTCATGATCACAAAGTCCAAACTCTCAATTAAAAAATTCTAGACAAGTAGGACTCAGAGTTTCAGAGTAGTAGGACTCTTGGTCGAAGAGTTCCAGTCTAGTAGAACTCTTGACTATAGAGTCCCAGTCCACTAGGACTCCTGATCACAAAGTCCCAGTCAATCAAAACTCAGAGTCCTAATGTAGTAATACTCTTGATCGAAGGATCCTAGTTCAGTGAAACTCTTGATCATAGAGTCCCAGTCTAGTGGAACTCTTCATCAGCCATCAGATCAGGTAGAAACCTCTAGTGTGTGTGACCCCGTAGGTTCAAACATAAGCCAGTAGTACAAGAATCAATTTTTATATTAATCAAAATGACCATCTAGCAATGGTACCCGACGTCCAGATAGATCAAAGACTCATGTGAATATTGTTATCGCATAATTCATTCATTTGACCACTATGTATAGGATAGCTTTGAGTTAAACTGTCAATCCTAATAAATACATCTAAATCGTATCTCAAAGCAATTAGTCCCATGACTCTTCACTAGGACTATCCTAGCTAAGAATTTGCTAATTTAAAATATAATTGAATACAGCTCTTGAATTGGAGTGGTCAATCCCATCTTGACTCATACACCGACTCCTCAAGTACTCGACTGTGCCCAGAAACCTTCCATCACTGAATTAGAAATTCAAGTAGTTCGGCACCAAAGCATAGTGAGTTGCTTGGGAGTCACCATGGTGCTCTTAAGTTGGAGGGATACTTATACCCATATTCCACCAGAGCAAATCCTGACAGTAGAAAAGCTTTAGGGTTGGTTACATTCAATACAGATGTATCCCTACATCTCATCTGTATGCTATACTAGTGTCTGCACACTTCTTGGTTAAGAGGACAATCAATCTATATGGCACACAATGACCTACACTCGATAAACATTGTCATCCTTGATAACAACTTATCATTTGATCGCAAATAAATTTAAAGACTAAACAACAAATCCTTCTTTGTCGATTCTAAATTATCCTAAGGACATCACCAAAATATAGGAGTTCATTAGAAGATGTGAGAATTTATGATAATAAAATGCTAAAATAAATTTTATTTATTAACAATTCATATATAAGTATAAGAAATAGCACAACTGTCAACAAGCTGACGATTGGCTTTGGAACACTATTTCCACCACCTATGGGGTCATATACAATAGTAGTTCTTACCTAATCTGATGGCTGATCTAGAGTCCTAATAGTCTAGGACTCTATAGTCAAGAGTCCCATTAGATTGGGACTCTATGACTAAGAGTCCCACTGGACAGAAGCTCTGCCTTCTCGAGTCCCACTGGACAAGGACTCTGCCTTCTCGAGTGTCACTGGACTAGAACTCTAATATTATTAGAGGATTAATTAGTAATTAGATTGCTAATTAGCTCAATTTGATTGAGCGATGAGAATTTGATTAAATCTAATTGAATTTGATTCGATTGGGTTTGACCCGATTAGGTTATGAGATGACCTATCACTAAAGGATATTCAACCCTGATTTAATCAGGATCTGGACTAAATTAATTTTTAATTTGATTAGATTTTAATTAGATTGGATTAAGCCTAATTTGATTAGATTTATCCTAGTCTAATTGGATTTGGACAAATGGGTTTGGACATAACCAATTTAGATAAGTCAAATTAGATTTGAATTTGAATCTCCCTGCACCATCACCTTTGACCCATGCCTTCTCCATGCATATTATGAATGTGTGTGAGATTTCCCATGTCCAAAATCTGATTTTTGCACCCTCTCATTTCTTCCTTTGACCTGGTCAAAGCATTGGATTTGATTAGGTTGAAGTTGATCTTGAATTTCAAATTTAAGGCAATTAGTTATCTCTCTAACTCCTTACCTTATCCATTCCCCATGCCCATGCTTGTTTTGTCATGCATTTTTTAAATATTTTTTAAGCAAGCATGTAGAAGGAGAGTCCTTCTGCTCATCACCCTCTTGGATGAGACATTGGAAGTGGATAATATGCCACTTGAATTTAAATTCAAGTGAGAGGTTGAAGGAAGTGGATAAGATGCCACTTGAATTTAAATTCAAGTGGGAGGTTGAAATGAGTTCAACCTCCCTATCTTATCCTAACTCACATGCAATTCCCATCAAAATGTCACCAATAAAATGGGACTTTTCTAGGGTGTGCATGAGAGTGTGAGAGAGGGGTCTTCAGGAAAAAGAAATTCAAAGTAGGGGCGTGACTATCTGGGCACAGGAAAAGTCAAACGAAAGAAGACTTGCGCCATATATCCTTTTCTTATCTCAGGCATGTTTTAAAAGGAAGTTTTAAAATGTGCGTGAGTGCTATCTAAGAGAGAGTCTCTCAGATAGTATGGTGGGAGCTTCTATTGGGCATGAGGTCATTTGTTGGTCACAAAATCCTATGAGGAGGGACTCTAGAGTTTCCGTGTGTAGGTAGCCCTAGGATTTGGACCCAGAGTTTGGATGGAGAGATTGAGCACTATGAGTGCCCAATCATCATGAAATTTTTCACACTGCCTCATCATACTCCAAATAGCATCTTCTGGCCTTCTAGAAAATTTGAGAGATTGAAAGAAGGTCATCGATCATGATCGATGAGGATCAGCCATCGAAGGGCTAGCACTCTAGTGGAGCTGATTGAGATTGGGAGCTCCATATGAACTGTCCATAGAGGTCGAATGACTATGTGACTGCATCATGACATGAGGAGGATCTTTTCAGTAATTTTTAGATTATAGAGATCGTCTACCCACGTTCAGGCATCGCATTCTGAAAATGAGTCAATTAGCAAACATGATTTGCTGATCGAGTGCATTTATTTTTCTATACATATATGATATATCTAGATCCTAGTATAGAATTTTATGATCTAATCATAGCATGCATAAATTAATATTAGATTAATTTTAGCCTTCTACTACATATAAATTTGAAAAAAGTTTCAAAAAGTATGCCTAGAATCCTGCACTATCTCCTTCAGTGGTATCAGAGCAGTAGGTCATGTGATATATTTTATATGTTAATTAGAAATATGAATGCCTGCATATTTGATATGTATTTTATCTAGATAACTTAGTAATCCAAAATGGATGAGCCACTAAGCCATTCAGTCATAAGAGATAAACATGGTTTAAAGGCCATCTCTTTCCATTCGATGGGATCTTTTATGGCGGTAGACATGCCACTATGAACTCATTCATTAAGATGAACAATAAAAAGATTTTTACATTAAAATTATTTTAATTTAAATGTTAAACATGAATGAGTTTAGATTAGATCTAAAAAGTAGATTCATGATTTAATTTTTATTATGCTTTATTTTTTATTTAAAATTAGCAATAGATTGCTGTTTATGAAATGAGTTGATCCATTTCTGAAATGAGTCAACTCATTTGATAAATAAAAAATAGAAATTATAAAAATATTTTATAAATTTAAAAATAGTATTCAAACTTTAAACCCTGATCTATCATCCTAAAACTTAATTAAAAATTAAGTGTTGTCTCGTAGGGTCTAGAATTGTGAATTAAAGATCCTAAGACAAAAGAATAAAATTGTGGGTTAATGGGTTAGATGAATTAGGTCCATTAATTGGGTTAGACTTAAGGTTAGTTAAAGAATGAACTTAATAAGAGTAATTAATCAAATCTAACCAACTATTGACTTAGATTAGGTCAAGAACTTTTTTGAATCAACTTTAATAATTGTAGTTGGTCAAGTCCATGTCTTTAACAAAAACCAAGATGGACTTGATTCATGACTAAGCGATCGAGCCCAAAATTATTAGGTAGATCAGATTGAATCTAATTAATTGGTTGGTATCTAAGATAAGTTTGACAACCTAGACTAGTGGTTTTTAATTAAAAGCTACTCACACTGATTTGATCTTTGATGAGTTAGTGGCATATCCCTTTCACTGATCTCATTTAGTTGGACGACATGGTCGATTGAATTTGATTAGATCACTTGATGATTTGAGTTGACCTATGTCAATTAGGAATTAATTTGATTGATTTTAATCAGTAAAACTGAATTAGGTGCCCATGGATCGAAATTGATCCTAGTCCTCATCTATTTATTTGGTGAAGTCAATGGGAGGATTTGACTTGGTGAAGTCAGTGAAAGTAAATTGGTCCATATCTTTTCTATTCTTTAATTACATATAACTTAAATCTTCTAAATTATTAGGTTCTTAAAAATGACAAAGTTTGGGGATAGCTAAGTCAGAGCCTCCCATTAAGGTGAATGGTAATGAGTCCAATTTTTTAGATGGACATTGGAGGTGCCTTACACTTGGTATTTATCTGCATATTAGAATTATTATCCATCAAATGATGATTAGGTTGCACTCTCTAAATGATGATTAGGTAAGCTAGAGCTTTTCTCGGACCTGATCATCGTTCATTTGATGTACTAAACTCAATCATGTTAATGGTTGGACCTAACCAGACCTTTTCAGTGGAGGCCATAGCCTACTAAATTGGCTTCTAGGGCAAAACCAAAATACTAGAAGTTGTTTGAAGAAATAATTGATTGTGAACCTACCTATAGATGCACATTGGTTGGCCAGAGCTTTCCTCGAACCCGTTTGTTGTCTATGTAGATTCTAGTACCCACTAAGAAGTTAGTGTAAATCTTTAAATTGGAAGTAGAGGCTACCAATTCATAAAAGTAGTGGAAGGACCTTTACACTAAAGTCCAAGTCTTTAAGATTAAATAATTTAAGTACTAATATGGTCTTATGTTTTCTTTTCAGTTAAATAGAATGGCTAGTGTTAGTTCGCTCCATTCACTATTAGATAGTGACCAACCTATAGGACCTGATTTCAAGAAGTCTAGTATTGGCCTTAATTAGGCAGACCCGAAGATGAATTATCCTCTAGACCTAGATAGGTTGAATAGGAGAAATTAGTAAGTAGTTATTGGTTAAGGCTGTTATACGATAACACCTTGCAATTTTTTTGTTTATGATACATCTACCTATAGGGTTTGGTGTATAGGGCAAAAGCACAAATTTCAAAGCAAGTATTATGAAATTATAAAATCAAATCTAAACCCTAGGACTATCTTATTAGAATTTAAATTATATAAAATATATTTATAATATAATATAGGGTATAAGAACATACCTCTGATCGCTAAATCCTAATTTGACCTTGATCACCGCCAGCAGTCCATTAGGGGTTCCATTAGGTGCCCACATATTGACCCTCCAATATTGATCCACATGGGGACTTGATTAAGACACCAGCACCTTTTATTATTTTAATTAAAATTCTTATGATAAGAACTTTAATTATTTGGATAGGTCCTTTCCTAGCCTTTGCTATCATCCTTCTGGCCTACCCTTTCTTATTTTTCTTTTCTCCTTGTCTTCCTTTACTATCTTCCTAAGCTCTTGTCCTAAAGAAGACCTTTGTATCCTTAATTAGGACTTGTATTAACAAGGAAAGGAAGAAAGAAATTGGACAACTAGGGAGAATGGTAAGAAAGAAAGAAGAGTTCTAAATGCTTTGGACTCTACGGTGTGCGCCCCTATTTATAATGTACGTAGGGGCGCCATCTCTGATTTCTCATGCCTTACCACATTTTCATCTCATGCCCATTCAAAAATATCATGCTCCATTAGAAGAAAATGCTACATGGAATTCAAAGAATTAATATGAAGAGGTGCCTTGCAACAAAAGGACTCTTCGTATAATTCAACGTAAGTTTCTTTCGAAGGGTCGCAACACTTTTTATTGGCGCCAATAATTTCTGCCAATTGTTCAGATAACATGGCCATCCAATGGCCAAGAATTATGCACCAAATACCAAAGGGTTGTGGAGATAGAGTGTGGAAAAGTCAAAGGCCAAAGGGCCTTTGACTTGGTCCAAGTGGTGCCAAGGAAGTTGGGGCAGCAAGGAGTCTTTTCTAATCCAAATTCTAGATAACATACAAAGAAATTTTAACTGCAGAAGAACTCTTCTGTGCCCCTTCTCAGATTTAAAAATCTTGTAACAAATCTTACATGAAATAAATTTGGATAAGAAGACAAAATGTGGTGCCAACCACCTTCATGGGCCACATGTCCCTAGCATACATCCCAAAACCCCACGTGCCAAGAGAGAGAGTCCCTGGCACATGGGTTGTTGATAGATGATTTCTAGACCCTAATCAACATGCCAAGGGTCAATCCAACCACTTAGCCAAATTTTATTTAACTCAAATTAGATTTAATTAGCCCAAATTAGAACCCAATTCGAATCCAATTCGAATCTAGGTGCTAGGATTTGCAACATGTGCTAGCATGTTCAACTTGCAAACATGATCTAATCTAATTAAACCCTTGATCAATTTTCTTTGTGTGTGACCCATTGGATTTCACATCTAGCCAGCAGTGGATTTAGGTACAATTTAATCTAATCTGGTTAGAACTTAACCAAACTGATTTAGGTCAAAACTAGCTAACCTAATTTGATCAATTAGAACACTTTCTAATTGATGATTAAATTAAACTCTTCAATTTGATTGAACCTACAAGACATGATTGACGTCTAGCAACATATCATGTCTACCTGAAAGATATGAAATTTTGATAGAAATATTAAAACTATCATTTAGTGAAAAATTATCGTGCAATAGGATTCTTCGATCACCCTGCATCCTGAATATAACTTTAGGTATGGAAATATATCAAACCCAATTTTATATTTATATTTCTCTCAATCATATAATGATGATTCAATTAATGAAATATTAAAAATTATTTTTAATTTTTATCATACTTTGATCAAAGTCTTCCTGAATCATCATTCGATTAAAGCAAGTAGGATGCGATCTCCTCTTACTAGGAGTGATCGATTTCATGTTGACCTACTCACAACCTCTGTATGTAATCCAACATATCCAGATCATCCCATATATGACTGAGTTATGAATGAGTATGAATCAAAATATGGATTCATAGATATAAAGTTCTATGGTAGTCTTAGGTCAAAGGATTACATGCATAACTTTCACTATGAGAACCATCTATTTACATGTAGATAAGACTCCATTAGATGTTCTCGAGTTGGATCATTTTAGTGAACTTATTCTCTAATGAGCACTCACATCCTTATATTAGTGTCATATATAAGTGACTATGAGATCAATCATCCTCTCTATCAAGCATACATAGGATGTACCAGACTTACCAAAAATATTGATCCTCTAATTAATGTTCCATTGATCAAAAATATTTAAAATTAGGATTTTAAGATTTTAGATCTCACTAGTATGATCTCATCATAATCCTAAAATCATAGTCCTAATTTATGAGATTTATAATAAAATAAATAAATAAGATGCAGCATATGATGAAATAAATGCTTTTATTTATTTAAAAATATCATTACATGAGTTTGAAAGATAAAGAATATTCCATCAAAACACATATTTTGATTGGCTTGTACGGCATATTCCTTTCGCTACCTGAGTATTAGATATCAGGAGTCTAGTTTACATATGCAATTCATTGCATGGACTTTAAATTAATAGAAAGTTTGAGAATAGTGATAAATTTCTAAATATTGAGGATCGAAGAAATATTTCAGTCCTAGCATTGAAAACTTTTGAGCTTATTTTCAAAATAAATAATCACATTTTAATTGATTTCCACTATTGTCCATCTTTTATGATGAACATAATATCTGTAGAATTTTTGGTCCAATATAGTTATTATTTATCAATAAAGAAAAATTATTGTGATATCATTATGAATGATGTCATAATAATGCAAGGATAATTAAGAAATAGCATTTATGTTTTATCATAGCCTATTAGTATACTATATATGTCAAATAAATGCCTAAAACTAGATAATGTCATCGATGTCTATCTTTAGCACTATCAGCTCAGTCATATAAACAAGAAAAGGATCAACATATTAGTCAAAAAATGTATCCTTGACATCAATGATTGTGAATCATTGACTACCTGTGAGTCCTACCTTCTTGGTAAGATGACCAAATCATCTTTTACTAGAAAAGATGAACGGGCCACTAATCTTCTGGATCTAGTACATAGTGATGTATGTTGATCTATGAACACATGTGCCAAAGATGGATATTAGTACTTCATTATATTTACTGATGATCTATCTAGGTATGGGTATGTCATCTTAGGAAGAGTAAATCCGATTCGTTTGAAATGTTCAAACAATATCGCAATGAGGTAGAAAAATAACTTAGGAAGAGTATTAAAACTCTTCAATCGAACCAAGAAGGTGAATATTTTTTCAATAAATTTTTGACATATCTAGGAAAGAATGGAATTCTCTCTCAATGAACAACTCCTGGAACACCACAGCATAATGGTATGTCTGAAAGGAGGAATCGAACCCTGTCAGACATGGTTCAGTCCATGATGGGGTTTGTGAGTCTACCAATTTTTTTCTAGGGTTATATACTTGAGACTGCTTGTTATCTTTTCAACAATGTTCCAAGCAAGTCTACTGTAAAGACTTCATATAAGATATGGACTGGACGTAGGCTGATACTCTCTTACCTTAGGATTTGGAGATGTTCATTATTAGATATATGTGCCCTAGAAGTCAGAATTGGCTGACACTTGTAATACACTTCTAGGGGCAAAATTGTAATTTTGACTATAATTAATAAAATAGGTTATTTACTATCACACCTATGTATTTACTGTCTGTGATACATCCTTTGAGTTAATGGTAATGATAATTCATATTTTCAAGAGTTGAAAATTTAAGACATGAATAATCATTATTAACTCATAAATAGCTCCCGACCATAGGATCATCACGAGGATGGTGATTGATCCGGAAGGTTGGTGTACGATCGCTTCTCTTTAGTAGATGAGTCTTGAGTCTATGGTGTGGAGACACCGAAGCGAGAGTACAGGTACTCGTTAGAGAACGGGGGCACTGAGCGTGACCACCTCGAGTAGTCATTAGGAAGTCTACCTTCTCGTCAATGACTGACTCGATGCTGCAGTAGTGTGTCTGGTTCTTTGACCTGAGATGCATCGGACAGTTCACCTTGAGGGTGTTATAGTTTGACTACACCATTACTCGGTCTCCTAGCCATATGGAACCCTGAGGTGTATGTTGGCTATAGCATGTTCATTGTAGGAACTGGATTGCATCAAGATGGGATCTATCTACCTCGGTGGTAGAGGAGCAGCCCTATGATGATCATGAGAATCAAGTCCAGAAGCCCATGGCCATGGCAGAGTGAAATAATAGAAAGAGTTTCTATTTAGATTTTCACATTGGACTCGAATCGAATGATTACATCATATGACAGAGACTAGGGTTTGACGAGTTTCACCTTAACCCTAATCTGATCGGGGCTCAAGATAGAAGAACTTAATCACACAGGTAGCTGCACCAAGAGGTTCGCATTCAGCTCTGATGGGTTGCCACCATATACTGCTAGGTGTCACTGGTGGATTTTGGGAGCAATTAGAATGATTTAGATGATCGATCATTCTAGCTGTTCGAATCAGAAGAGTTCTGATCCATCGAAAGGAGTTTCGATGATGTCGATGATAGAGATCATGACATATCCCATTACCATACAGAACTGAACCTAACTGGGTCACACAAACAAGGGTTTGAATCTGGTGATCATCAATTGAACTGATCTAGTTCAATTGATCTGAATGAGATTCAATTAGGTTCAAGGAAATCGTGCTAGCACTCGATTGAACCTAACGTTCTTCTTTTACTATCATAAATAAGTTGTCCTGACTGAGCCAAAGGAGTTTGTGCTCAATCAGAGGCCTTCATATGGTCTGACTGGAGGTTGTCCAAGTCAGAAATAGGTTGTCTTATTTGTAAGACATTACCTGCCATTTTTGGTCACCTGCCATTTCTTGTTCTTTGACTTTGGTCAAAAGTCTACCTTTGACTGGTCAAACGTTGACCATTGACCCTTTGACTTTTGACCACATGTCATGCACCTATTGGAGAGCTGGTGGGGGCCTGTCCCCCTGCCAGAACCTGGCAAGGAGAAGGGCGCACGCCAAGGGTGGCGTGAGCCCAAGTAGGAGGCGCCTAGGAGTCCTTGTTGGACAAGGACTCCACCTCCCTTTTGGATTCCAATTAGAGTTCTACTAAGAATCCAACTTTGACTGGTCTTAGGCGCCCTCTAAGGAGGAATCCAGGGGTCTCTATTCCCACCAATCAGATTTAGATCTGATTTCACAAAGGGTTGTGATTGGTTGGAGAGGAAGAGGAGTTGGATCACAAGCTTAGTCTATAAATAAGACCCTGCGCCCAACCTCTAGATTCTAATTGAATGCAATTCAATTGAGAAACCCCATGCCCCAAGGCTGCCTCTCCCCTCCTTCCTCCATGCCATAGCTTCTTCTCCCCTTGCTCTCCACGTCCAAAAGGTAGTTTTGGACTTTGGTTGGTGCGATTCAGATCAAGGAAAGGCGATCAAAAGCAAGAAGGCTGCGCTGCTGCAAAAGGACGACTACAGATCTTCAAAAGAGTTTTGAAGATCCTCCAGATCAGATCCAGATCTAATTTTTGGAGGTGTGATAGAGAAGAAGAGGATCTCCAGATCCAACCCGAGTGGATACCGGTAGAGGCCAGGCGCTTGCGTGGCTAGATCCAGAACCTTCCGCTGCAATCAGGATCATCTACAGGGTAATAGGATTACCCAAATCAGGTAAATTAAATTTGATTTAATTTATCTTATTTTATTTTATTTATTAAAATAATAAGAAATCAGATCTAAAACATATCAAGATCTGATTGAGATCAAGAGAAAATTTTTGAAATATATCTCTTGATCTAATCAGATCTGAACGAACCTGGACCGAAAAATCAGGATTTTCCTTCAACTGGTATCAGAGCCATGGTTCTAAATTGTTTAGATCTGATTTTAATTTTATTTTAATTAGAAAATAAAGTGATTTTCAGATGTCACATGAGATGTGATCAGATCTGAAATCAGAAAAAATTAAAATTAAATGATTTGGATCTAAGATTACATGAAGATATGCATGACTAGTTCTAGAATAGAATAGTTCTATAGAATAGTTTTGCATGTCTTTGATTTAATCTGATTAAATCATATTTTAGATCTTCTTATTTACTATTTTTTGATATTATAAGTGTTATAATAACATCTGATAAACAGCAAATAAAAATTATTTAATTTTAAATATCATATGAGATATGATTGATGCATGACTAGACTAGTTGTAGAATAGTTCTACATAATTGTCTAGATTAGAATTTATTTTGATTAGATCAATTTAAATCTAATTTTTTAGATTATTATGAGATAATTTAGATCTGAAAATATGCATGATTATGATACATGAGATGTATGCAAAATATGCCATGATTAGATCTAAATTTGTATATGAGATATATGATATAGATCTATAACTGTGTTTTGTAGATTTACATGTTCCTGATTAAGGCGTTCCTCTTGGCCGTCCGGTCATAAGAACGAAGAAGGGTTTAAAGGCCCTCTCTTCCCATTCGATGGGGTGTTCTTATGACGTGTAGGGGTGCTGCGTGTTCGTCCTTAATCAGAAACCCAAAACTTACTTTCTGCAAAACCCTAGATCCTGAAACCCTAGGATTTATTGTGCATATTTTGTTTATGAACCCAACTTAATTAAGAATTAAGTTTATGGAATATTAATTAGGTCTAAAATTGAGAATTTCAGATCTAAGACATATTCATAATACTGGGTTCGGGCTTGGGTAGCTCAATTAGGTCTAAGCGGTTGATCAAACCGAATCAAGAGTTGGTTAGATGGGATCAACAATGCTTAAATTGACCAGCCTAATAGGATTAAGTCTGGGTCAAGATCGAGTCACGATCAAGCAAGACCTAATTAGGCTCAGAGGTTAGAGTCTGGATTGTAGGCTAACCCAATTGGTTCTGACTCAACAATTTGGTGTCTAAGGTAAGTTTGGCACATAGACGACCGACTGGTTTTTAATTGGAAGCTACTCGACCTGAATGCGTTCTTGTACGAGTTAATGGCATATTCCTTCCACCGGTCTCACTTACCTGGCCATATCTGTTGACACAGTTCTGATCTGAGGTGGTCAATAATCCGAGCTAACCCATGCCACTAGGTTAGTCATAATTGTTATGACTAAGCCAAGTCTAGTTTAATGAGACCTGAATCAATTCTCCCTAAGAAAAGATTAAGTCTGAGGTCTTCCACCATTGTAGATGTGCGGGCCCTTCCCGGGGTTGATTGTTCTCGGCTGGATACAGTGGCTCAGTTGCACCGGGAAGATGCAACCATGTCTATTAGGCATTGGATGCTATGGGCTGGAGGATGAGTTGGGCTCAATATTTCCGGATACGGTGAGAGACTCAATTAGGAACCCAGTCTATGCAAATGGTGGGTCTGACTTAACTAAGGAGTGGATCAATATTCCGGATACGGTGAGATTCATGAATTAGAGACCAAGTTTGGGTGCACCATGATTAGAGAATCATTGAACAAGAGTTGTTCACTCATTGGCTAACCCATCACCAATAACTGTTAGGTGAGGTGATGAGTCAGTTGGTGAGACCGCACCACCCACTAGAAATCATTAATCATGGAGATTTTCGCATCTCTACAGAGGGAGTGTAGGGATCCGAGAAAATAGTGGGAGCTAATTTGTTTAAAAATAAAATCCCTAAACAAATTGGTCAAGTCAAAATTACAGTATCTAACTAGAATCTTTGACTCTCTACAGGAAAATGTCTGCGTCCAACCCATTGGCACGTATCCTAGACACACATAGACTGACTGGACCCAATTATAAAGATTGGCTCAGGAACTACAAAATTGTTTTGGGTTCAGAGAAGTTAACACATGTTTTGGACCAGGACCCTCCCACCTTACCAGCCTCGTCCATCCACTGAACAGAGAGCGTCTCTGGAAAAATGGATTGACGAAGATAATAAGGCCAGATATTACATGTTGGGCTCGATGTCTGATGAGCTCCAGCGCCAACATGAAGATATCGGGACTGCTCGCCAAATGTTGGCTCACCTGCAGGAGATGTTTGGTGAACAGAGTCGCGCAGCCAAATATCAAGTCACGAAATGACTTTTTAAGGCTAAGATGCGTGATGGGCAGTCAGTCCAAGATCACTGTCTGACAATGATCAAGGACATGGAAGAGCTTGAGAAGCTCGGTGTGAAGTTGGACTTGGATCTGCAGAACGATATTATTCTGCAATCCTTGACTGATGCATATGGGCAATTCATCATGAATTACCACATGCATAAACTTCAAAATTCCTTGGCCGAAGTTAATGAATATGCTGGTTACCGCTGAGCTTTCTATGAAAGGTTCTAAAGGCTCAGTTCTTGCTATGGAACGGACTTCTTCCAAAAGAAAGTCTTATGGAAAGAAAAAGAAGTCTGTGAAAAAGCAAAAGGTGGAAGGATCAAAGAAGAAGAAGGCAGAACCGAAGAAGAAGGCCGATGGCAAAGGAAAGTGTTTCCATTGCAACAGCGACGGCCATTGGAAGCGGAACTGCCCTACTTACCTGGCCACCCTGAAGAACAAGAAGGAAGGTCCTTCTGGAGGTATGCTCGTTATTGAGTCTAACCTTACGGTTTCTTCTGCATCCAGTTGGGTGCTTGACTCTGGTTCTAGTGCTCATCTGTGCACTTCTATGCAGGGTCTTGAGGATAGCAGGAGGCTGAGGGATGGAGACATGATCCTACGCATCGGTAATGGAGCAAGAGTTGCTGCAGTAGCCGTGGGAACATACCCTCTTCGATTACCATCTGGTTTAGACTTAGTTTTAAAAGACTGTTATTATGTGCCTGCAGCTAGCAGGAATTTGATTTCTGTTTCATGCTTAGCACAAGAAGGTTATGTGATTCACCTTCTTTAAGGACCATTGTAACATTCTTTATGAAAGAAATAAAATTGCAAATGGTTTCCTTATTAATGGTCTTTATCAGCTACATATTGATGTACCTATTTCTAACTATCGAGCAAAACGTGAATGCCAAACGACCTAGGGATAGTCCAAACGACAGATATCTATGGCACCTGAGATTAGGTCATATAGCAGAAGATAGGATTAACAAATTGGAGAAAAATGGGCTATTGAGTCCATTGACTTTTGAGTCATATCCAACTTGTGAATCTTGTCTTCAAGGCAAAATGACTAAACTCCCTTTTGTTGGACATGGGGAGAGGGCCACAGATCTCCTTGCCCTAGTACATACTGATGTGTGCGGCCCATTTGATGTGCCGGCTAGAGGCAATTTTGTCTACTTCATTACCTTTACCGATGATCTGTCTAGGTATGGGTATGTGTATCTTATGAGACACAAGTCTGAAGCTTTTGAAAAGTTCAAAGAATTCAGACATGAAGTAGAAAAACAAACTGGAAAACCCATTAAGGTTCTTCGATCAGATCGAGGAGGTGAATACCTTAGCCGGGAATTCCTAGACTATCTTAAGGAAAATGGCATAGTCTCTCAATGGACTCCACCAGGAACACCTCAACTCAACGGGGTTTCAGAATGGAGAAATCGGACTCTATTGGATATGGTTCGATCCATGATGAGCTTCACAGACCTCCCTGATTTTCTTTGGGGACATTCATTATTAACTTCAATCTATTTACTGAATAGGGTTCCCTCTAAAACCGTTCCTACCACACCGTATGAGATATGGCACGGTAAGAAACCAAGTCTGAGTCATCTCAGAATTTGGGGTTGTCCGGCTCATGTCAAAAGACAACAAGCGGACAAGTTAGAGTTTAGGTCCTTTAGAGCTCGATTCATAGGATATCCTAAAGAGTCATTAGGATACTATTTCTACATTCCAGAAGACCACAATGTGATTGTGAGTCGACATGCCATCTTTCTTGAAAAATAGTTTATTCAAGATAGCGGCATTGGAAAGCAGATTAAGCTTGATGAGAAAGTCTCACAAGTACAGAACGAGCTAAGGACCAATTGGAACCAAATCAGGTTGAGCCAATAAGAACACTACCTCCTCCACCTCGTAGATCGGAAAGAGTTTTCCCGTCCCCCTGAAAGATACTTAGGTATTATTTCAGAGGATGTAGAGGAAATGTTCCTCATAGGTAATGGTGCTCATGGTGATGATCCCAAAACCTACAACGAGGCGATATCAGATATCGACTCCGAGAAATGGCTTGAGGCAATGAAGTCAGAAATTGACTCGATGCACTCAAACCAAGTCTGGACCTTGGTAGATCCACCAGAAGGTATAGTACCTATTGGGTGTAAATGGATCTTCAAGAGAAAGATTGGTGCAGATGGGAATGTGGAGACATTCAAGGCTAGACTAGTGGCAAAAGGTTATAGTCAACGCGAAGGCATTGACTATCAGGATACCTTTTCCCCAGTAGCTATGCTAAAATCCATCCGCACATTGCTTGCCGTTGCAGCCTATTTCGATTATGAAATATGGCAAATGGACGTGAAAACGGCATTCCTAAATGGATATCTTGAGGAAGATATCTATATGGAACAGCCGCTAGGTTTCACATCCAGTGATACTGATCACAAGGTTTGCAAGCTGCAAAGGTCCATATATGGACTTAAGCAAGCATCTCGGAGCTGGAACACTCGTTTCAATGATGTGATCAAAAAGTTTGGTTTCATCAAAAATGAAGAGGAACCATGTGTTTTCAAAAAGGGTCAGTGGGAGCGCTGTTGTCTTCCTCGTATTGTACGTGGATGACATCCTCCTTATTGGGAATGATATTCCCATGTTGACATCAGTCAAGATGTGGTTGTCCAAGGAATTCTCCATGAAAGACCTAGGTGAAGCATCCTTTATTCTAGGAATTAAGGTCTATAGGGATAGACCGAATAGGATGCTAGGACTTTCACAGAAGATGTACATAGAGGAAGTACTAAAGAGGTTTAGTATGGAAAACTCTAAGAGGGGATTAATACCCTTCAGACATGGTATTCATCTTTCCAAGAAGATGTGCCCTAGCACACCTGAGGAAATAGAACGCATGAGCAAGATCCCTTATGCTTCTGCAATAGGGAGCCTCATGTATGCCATGCTATGTACACGACCTGATATAGCCCATGCTGTGAGTGTCACAAGCAGATATCAGTCAAATCCAGGTGAAGAACACTGGACTTCTGTGAAATGTATCCTTAAGTACTTGAGAAGAACTAAGGATATGATGTTGGTCTTTGGTAATGGAGAACTCCAAGTCCAGGGATACACAGACTCGGATTTCATGTCCGATATAGATGATCGAAAGTCGACATCTGGAAGTCTGTTTGTGTGCAATGGTGGAGCTGTCAGCTGGAAGAGTTCCAAGCAAACGGTGATAGCAGATTCCACCATGGAAGCAGAATATATCGCTGCATCAGAGGCTGCAAAGGAAGCATTCTGGTACAAGAAGTTTGCTGCAGAAATTGGAGTAATGCCATCAGATGCCATTCCTCTATACTGCGACAACAATGGCGCCATAGCCCTTGCTAAGGAGCCGAGGTCTCACCAGAAATCCAAGCACATTGAGCGGCGATACCACCTCATCCGCGATTACCTCGAGAAAGGTTACGTCGAGGTCAAGAGAGTCAACTCCACAGATAATGTGGCAGACCCACTTACAAAGCCGTTGGGCCAGAAGATCGAAGCCCACCTTGAGAAGATGGGACTTAGACTTGTAGCCAATTGGCTTTAGGACAAGTGGGAGATTGTTAGATATATGTGCCCTAGAAGCCAGAATTGGCTGACACTTGTAATACACTTCTAGGGGCAAAATTATAATTTTGACTATAATCAATAAAATGGGTTATTTTCTATCACATATGTGTATTTAGTGTCTGTGATACATCCTTTGAGTTAATGGTAATGATAATTCATATTTTCAAGAGTTGAAAATTTAAGACATGAATAATCATTATTAACTCATAAAATGCTCCCGACCATAGGATCATCACGAGGATGGTGATTGATCCGGAAGGTTGGTGTACAATCGCTTCTCTTTAGTAGATGAGTCTTGAGTCTACGGTGTGGAGACACCGGAGCGAGAGTACAGGTACTCGTTAGAGAACGAGGGCACTGAGCGTGACCACCTCGAGTAGTCATTAGGGAAGTCTACCTTCTCGTCAATGACTGACTCGATGCTGCAGTAGTGTGTCTGGTTCTTTGACCTGAGGATGCATCGGCAGTTCACCTTGAGGGTGTTATAGTTTGACTACACCATTACTCGGTCTCCTAGCCATATGGAACCCTGAGGTGTATGTTGGCTATAGCATGTTCATTGTAGGAACTGGATTGCATCAAGATGGAATCTATCTACCTCGGTGGTAGAGGAGCAGCCCTATGATGATCATGAGAATCAAGTCCAGAAGCCCATGGCCATGGCAGAGTGAAATAATAGAAAGAGTTTCTATTTAGATTTTCACATTGGACTTCGAATCGAATGATTACATCATATGACAGAGACTAGGGTTTGACGAGTTCACCTTAACCCTAATCTGATCGGGGCTCAAGATAGAAGAACTTAATCACACAGGTAGCTGCACCAAGAGGTTCGCATTCAGCTCTGATGGGTTGCCACCATATACTGCTAGGTGTCACTGGTGGATTTTGGGAGCAATTAGAATGATTTAGATGATCGATCATTCTAGCTGTTCGAATCAGAAGAGTTCTGATCCATCGAAAGGAGTTTCGATGATGTCGATGATAGAGATCATGACATATCCCATTACCATACAGAACTGAACCTAACTGGGTCACACAAACAAGGGTTTGAATCTGGTGATCATCAATTGAACTGATCTAGTTCAATTGATCTGAATGAGATTCAATTAGGTTCAAGGAAATCGTGCTAGCACTCGATTGAACCTAACGTTCTTCTTTTACTATCATAAATAAGTTGTCCTGACTGAGCCAAAGGAGTTTGTGCTCAATCAGAGGCCTTCATATGGTCTGACTGGAGGTTGTCCAAGTCAGAAAAGGTTGTCTTATTTTGTAAGACATTACCTGCCATTTTTGGTCACCTGCCATTTCTTGTTCTTTGACTTTGGTCAAAAGTCTACCTTTGACTGGTCAAATGTTGACCATTGACACTTTGACTTTTGACCACATGTCATGCACCTATTGGAGAGCTGGTGGGGGCCTGTCCCCCTGCCAGAACCTGGCAAGGAGAAGGGCGCACGCCAAGGGTGGCGTGTGCCCAAGTTAGGAGGCGCCTAGGAGTCCTTGTTGGACAAGGACTCCACCTCCCTTTTGGATTCCAATTAGAGTTCTTCTAAGAACCAACTTTGACTGGTCTTAGGCACCCTCTAAGGAGGAATCCAGGGGTCTCTATTCCCACCAATCAGATTTAGATCTGATTTCACAAAGGGTTGTGATTGGTTGGGAGGAAGAGGAGTTGGATCACGCTTAGTCTATAAATAAGACCCTGCGCCCAACTCAGATTCTATGCGAATGCAATTCAATTGAGAAACCCCATGCCCCAAGGCTGCCTCTCCCCTCCTCCTCCATGCCATAGCTTCTTCTCCCCTTGCTCTCCACGTCCAAAAGGTGTTTTGGACTTTGGTTGGTGCGATTCAGATCAAAGGAAAGGCGATCAAAAGCAAGAAGGCTGCGCTGCTGCAAAAGGACGACTGCAGATCTTCAAAAGAGTTTTGAAGATCCTCCAGATCAGATCCAGATCTAATTTTTGGAGGTGTGATAGAGAAGAAGAGGATCTCCAGATCCAACCCGAGTGGATACCGGTAGAGGCCAGGCGCTTGCGTGGCTAGATCCAGAACCTTCCGCTGCAATCAGGATCATCTACAGGGTAATAGGATTACCCAAATCAGGTAAATTAAATTTGATTTAATTTATCTTATTTTATTTTATTTATTAAAATAATAAGAATCAGATCTGAAATATATCAAGATCTGATTGGGATCAAGAGAAAATTTTTGAAATATATCTCTTGATCTAATCAGATCTGGACGAACCTGGACCGAAAAATCAGGATTTCCCTTCAGTTCGGCTTATGTCAAATATTTGTAGGTAGAAACACTTGGACCTAGGTCAGATAAATGCTTGTTTATAGGATACTCTAAGGAAACTAGGGGTTATTACCTCTACTTTGCTGAAGAGCCAAAAGATGTTCATCAGTAATAGGATAATCATTTTAGAAAAGGAGTTCCTTAGTAAAGGAACTACTACCTCTAATGTTGAACTTGGTGAAGTTCGATAGGTGAAAGAACCAATACATTCTAGTAAACTTACAAAACTGAATTTGATAAGATCAAACCAAAAGCCTATTATAGAGGCATCCTTGAGGAGATCCGATAGAGTACCACATCAATTGGATAGGTACTATGATTTCTTAGTCTGGGATGGTGATCCTATCGAACTTGATGAAAATGATGAGAATCTGATCTCCTACATAGATGCCATGCAGAGGTTCGACTCTGATAAGTGGCCGGAAGCCATAAAGTCTAAAATGGAGTCCATGAAGGTCAATGGTGTATGGACACTAGTTGATCCATCTGAAGGAGTAAAATCCATTGGGTGTAAATAGATTTTCAAAAGAAAAAGGGCTACAGACGAAAAGGAGGAGACCTATAAAGTTCGTCTAGTTGCTAAGAAATATCGTTATCATTATGATATTGACTATAATGAGACATTTTTCCTAATGACAATGCTCAAGTCCATTCAGATTGTGCTTACGATAGCAGCATATCTAGACTATGGCATCTGGCAAAAGGATATGAAGATAGCTTTCTTAAATAGAGAGTTGGAAGAAGAGGTATATATGATATAGCCTGAGGGATTCACATCCACAGACGAGTCCAAGGTGTGCAAGTTTCAAAGATCCATTTATAGATTGAAGCAAGCATCTCAGAATTATAATATGTGCTTTGAAAGGTGATCAGAATGTATGACTTCATTAAGAATCGAGAGAAACTCTACATCTATAAATGGACTAATGGTTCTGTAGTAGTATTTCTTGTATTGTATATGGATGATATTCTCTTAATCAAAAATGATATTCCTGCACTATAGGGAATAAAGATTTGACTGTCATTTCAATTCTCCATGAAAGACTTAGGAGAAGCTTCCTACATTCTAGGAATGAAGATCTATAGAGATAGATCTAAAAGGTTACTTGGATTATCTCAGTCCATGTACATTAATACCATGCTTAAGCAATTTAGCATGGCAAATTTCAAAAAAGACTATCTTTCAATAGGCTATGGAATTACTCTCTCAAAGAGGAATTGTTTGACAACTTCTCAAGAGAGAAAGCGTATGAGTAGAATACCATATGCTTTGGTAGTGAGTTCTATTATGTATGCCATGACATGTACGAGACTGGAAGTGGCATATGCACTAGGGATAGTGAGTAGGTACCAATCTGATCCGAATGAGAATCACTAGATGGTTGTAAAAAATAATCCCGAAGTATTTAAGAAATACTAAGGACTAGTGGCTCATTTATCAAGATGCTGACTTGAAACTTATAGGATATACTAATTTCAATTTTCAATCAAATCATGATGATAGTAAGAGTATATCAGGTTGTGTATTTACCTTGAATGGTGGAGTGGTCTGCTGAAAGAGTTCTAAGTAACACACTATGATCAATTCTATATGTGAGTGGAGTATGTCACAGAATCCAATGCTGCGAAGAAAGCTGTGTGGCTGCAAAAGTTCATCAGCAAGTTGGGAGTGGCATCCTTCTTGGATGGTCTGGTTTTGCTTTACTGTAACAGCATTGGAGCCATAGCTCAAGCAAAAAAGCTGAAGGCACATCAGCCACCTAGAATATTCTGCATCACGACCATCTTGTATAAGAGATCATGGAATGAGGTGATGTCAAGCTTTAGAAGATCGATGGAAAGGAGAACTTGGCCGACCCATTTACTAAAGCACTTAGAATCAAAGAGTTCGATAATCACAAATGGAAGATGGACATTCAATACTAGTATGAATGGCTTTAGTCTAGGTGGGAGTTGTTGGGTATTGTATCCTAAAGCCAATCATCTAGATTGAAGATGGTTAAGCTGAGTGTAAAACATACTTGAACTATTAATGAAAAAAATTATTATTCTGGCAATTCATCACTTTGGTGCATCTTTCTTTTAATAAACTCTTCTATGATGAAGTTCTTAAGACTATTTAGATTCGACAAAGCAAAATTTATCATTTAGTCTTTCAACTTGTCCGCGATCAAATGATACGTTGTTATCTTGGACGATAATGTTTATCAAGTATAGATCATTGTGTGACATATGGATTGATTGTCCTCTTAACCAAAGAGTATAGTGATACTGGTATGGCATGCAAGTGAAGTATAGGGATACATTTCACTGAACATGATCTAATTATGGAGCTCTCTACTGTCAAGAGTTGCTTGTGAAAGATATGGGTATAAGTGTCCCTTAGACCTGAGACCACCATGGTGACTTGCAAGCAACTCACTATATTTTGATATCAGACTATCTAAATTTTTAATTTAGTGATGAAGGATTACTGGATGCAATCAAGTACTTATTTAATCAGTGCGTGAGTCAAGATAGGATTGACCCCTCCAAGTGTTGAAGTGCTTCACTATATTTCAATTTAGCAAAACCTCGATCGGAATAGTCCATACAATGGATATTAAAATTTGAAATATAATATGGATAACCTTTATAGGGTTGGTAGTCAAACCCTAGGTCATCCTTTAAGCATTGAGGTCAAGAGGATGAATTATATGATAACTATATGCGATAAGTTCATGGATGTTGTATTGCAACTATTTGACCTCTCCAGACGTCGGGTACCATTGCTAAATGGTCACATCAATTAGTATAGGAATTGATTCTTATGCTATCGGCTAAGCGTTCAAACCTATGGGGTCACACACAATAGGAGTTTCTATCTAATCTAATGGCTGATCTAGAATCCCAATAGTTTGGGACTCTATGGTCAAGAGTCCCATTGGATTGGGACTCTATGACTAGGAGTCCCACTCGATGGAGACTCTATCTTCTTAAGTCTCACTAGATTGAGACTCTGATATTATTGAAGAATTAATTAGTAATTAAATTACTAATTAGCTTAATTTGATTAAGCGATGAGGATTTGATCAAATCTAATTGAATTTGATTCGATTGGGTTTGACCTAATTAGGTTATGAGATGACTTAATTGCTAAGAAAGATTCGACCCTAATTTGATCAAGATCTAGACTCAATTAATTTCTAATTTGATTATATTTTAATTGGATTAGATTAAGCCTAATTTTATTAAATTTATCCTATTCTAATTAGGTTTGGACAAATGGGTTTGGACATAACCAATTTGGACAAGTCAAATTAGATTTGAATTTGAATCTCCCTGCACCATCACCTTTGACCCAGGCCTTCTTCATGCACATTATGAATGTGCATGAGATTTCTCATACCCAAAATCTGATGTTTGCACCCTCTCATTTCTCCCTTTGACCTAGTCCAAGCATTGGATCAGATTAGATTGAAGTTGATCTGGAATTTTGGATTCAAGGCAATTGGTTAGCTCTAACTTTTTGCCTAATCCATTTTCTATTGGAAAACATGCAGGGTTTCATACATATGTTTCAATTTTTTTTTAAAATTAGATGCAATGAAAGACATAGATTAAACAATTTAACCTATTTATGCATGTGATCTAATCACTAAACCCTACATCATGGATCTATGATGTATCATGATGCAAGAATAAATTTGAAAAATAAAATATTGATTCGTATTGATCATATCAATACACTAGATCTAGAACAGTTCTAGAAAACCTAGATCGCACCTAGGTCAAAAAAGAGATTAGATCTCTTACCTTTGCGTGGGTTGAGAACATCATAGCTGATAACCGATATTGTCCTTATTGCTTGGAGCTGCACAATGAAGGAAAAACTTAGTTTTCCAGATCAGGTTCGTTCAGATCTAATTGAATCAAGAGAGATATTTCAAAATTTTTTCTCTTTGATCTAGATCAGATTTGATACTTTTCAGATATGATATTATTGATCTAATAAAAAAAATAAAATAAAATAAAAAATAAATTAAATCTAATTTAATTTTATCTTGTTGCGAGTAATCTGATTACCCTATGATGATCTTGATGTCTACTTGAGGTTCTGGATCTAGCCACGCAAGTGCCTGGCCTCTACCGATATCCACTGGGTAGGATCTGAAGATCTTGTCCTTCTTCATCACTTCTTCAAAGATCAGATCTGGATCTGATTTTGAAGATCTTCAAAACTCCTTTTGAAGATTGGGTGTCATCTCTCGTAGCAGTGCTGCCTTCTTCCTTTCTCGTCACCTTTCTCTTGCTTGGATCGCACCAAATTGAAGTCCAAAACCTTTTGGGCATGGAGAGAAGAGAGAGAATCAGAGGTAGGCATGGAGAGGGAGGGAGAGGGGATATATGGCATGGGCAAAGGGCAAAAGATCTAAATCCTAGGCATAGACAGGGTTTATATAGACCCTACTGCGCCATGCAGTGCCACATCATCCCGACCAATCATGACTCTTTATGCAATCAGATTTAAATCTGATTGGTGGAATGACATCATCTGATCTAATCAGATTAGAGTCCCTCTGGAACCTCCTTAGGTGGCACCAAGACTGGTCAAAGATAAATCTTTGGTGTCACCTAGGTAGAATGCATGAAGCATCCTAGAGTCGCATCTGTATGGGACTCCAAGCATCATCATCTTTGGGCGCATGCCTTCCTAGGTGTGTGCCCCCTCCCTTTTTTCTTTTTAGTAGGGGGACAAAGCCCCATCTTCTCTCCTATGGGTGCATGACACATGGGTAGATGTCTAAGTGTAAAAGGTCAATGTTTGGCCAAAGTTAAAATACAAGATTTAGCAGGTGACGAAAAATGGCAGGTGTTGTCTCAAATTTATCTCATAAATTAAGACAATCCTTTTCTAACCTCGACAAGCTCCAGTCAGACTAAGTAAAGGTTCTTAAGTGAGCCCAGATACATTTGGCTCAGTCGAGATAACTTTTAATGAATGCTAAAGGAGAACATTAGACTCAATCGTATGCTAGCACAATTTCCTTGAACCTAATTGAATCTTATTCAAATCAATTGAACTAGGTTAGTCCAATTGATTATATCTAGATCAAAACTCTTATTTATGTGACCCAGTTAGATTCAATTTCATATAGTAATGAGATATGTCGTGATCTCTATCATTAGCATCATCAAAATATCTTTCGATGAATCAGAACTTTTCTGATTCAGACAACTAGTATGATTGATCATCTAAATCATTCTAGTTGCCCTCAAAATCCACCAGTGATACCTAGCAGCATATGGTGGCAACTCATCAGAACTGAAAATAAATCTCTCAATGTAGTTACCTGTGTGATTAAGTTCTTCTATCTTGAGCTCCGACTGGAATGGGGTTAAGGTAATCTCGTCAAACCCTAATATCCATCATATGATTAATCATTCAATTCAAGTCCAATGTGAAAATTTTAATAGAAACTCTTTCTATTATTTCACTCTGCCATAGCCATGGACTTATGGACTTGATTCTCATGATCATCATAAGGCTACTCCTCATCTACCGAGGTAGATAGATTTTCTATTGGTGTAATCTAATTCCTACAATGAACATGCTATAGCCAACATACACCTCAAGATTTTGAATGGCTAGGAGATTAAGTCATGGTATAGTCAAACTATAACACCCTCAAGGTGAACTATACCGATGCACTTTAGGTCAAAGAACTAGATACACAACTGCAGCTTCGAGCTAGTCATCGACAAGAAGGTAGACTTCCTAATGACTGCTCGAGGTGGTCATGCTCAATGCCCTCATTCTCTAACGAGCATCTATACTCTCGCTCTGATGTTTGTACACCATAGACTCAAGACTCATCTACTAAAAAGAAGCGATTGTACACCAACCTTCCGAATCAATCACCATCCTCATGATGATCCTACGGTCAGGAGCATTTTATGAGTTAATAATGAAAATTCATGTCTTAAATTTTCAACTTTTGAAAATAAGAACTATCATTGCCATTAACTCAAGGAATGTATCACAGACACTAAATACATATTATGATAGAAAATAATCTATTTTATTATTTATAGTTAAAATTATAATTTTGTCCTTAGAAGTGTATAATAAGTGTTAGCCAACTCTGACTTCTAGGGCACACATATCTAACAAACTTTCACTTGATCTAAAGCCAATTGGCTATAAATCTAAGTCCCATCTTCTCAAGGTGGGTTTCGATCTTCTGCTGGCCCAACGACTTTGTAAGTGGGTCTACCGCATTATCTATGGAGTCGACTCTCTTGACCTCGACGTATCCTTTCTCGAGGTAATCACGGATGAGGTGGTATCACCGCTCAATGTGTTTGAATTTCTGATGAGACCTTGGCTCCTTAGCAAGGGCTATGATGCCATTATTGTAACAATACAGAGGAATGACATCTGATGGCATCACTCCGATCTCTGTGGTAAACTTCTTATACCAGAATGCCTCCTTCGCAGCTTCTGACATAGCGATGTATTCTACTTCTATGGTGGAATCTGCTATTACTATCTATTTGAAACTCTTTTAACTGACAGCACCACCATTACACAAATAAATTCCCAGATGTCGACTTTTAATCATTTATATCGGACATAAAATCTGAGTCTATGTATCCTTGGACCTTGAGTTCTCCATTATCAAAAACCAAAAATATATCCTTAGTTCTTCTTAAGTACTTAAGGATACATTTCACAGATATTCTTCTCCTAGATTTGACTGATATCTGCTTGTGACACTCACAGCATGGGCTATATCAGGTTGTGTACATAACATTACATACATGAGGCTCCCTATTGTAGAAGCATAAGAGATCTTGCTCATGCATTCAATCTCCTCTGGTGTATTGGGACATATTTTTTTGGAGAGATGAATGCCATGTCTGAAGGGTATCAATCCCCTCTTGGAGTTTTCCATGCTAAACCTCTTTAGTACTTCCTCTATGTACATCTTTTGTGAAAGACCTAGTATCCTATTTGGTCTATCTATACAGACTTTGATTCCAAGAATGAAGGATGCTTCTCCTAGATCTTTTATGGAGAATTCTTTAGATAACCACATTTTAACTATGGTCAACATGGGAATATCATTCCCAATAAGGTGGATGTCATCCACGTATAGTACGAGGAAGACAATAGCACTCTTACTTACCTTTCTGAAAATACATGATTCCTCCTCATTCTTGATGAAATCAAATAATTTGATCACATCATTAAAATGAGTATTCTAATTCCGAGATGTTTGCTTAAGTCCATATATGGATCTTTGCAGCTTGCATACTTTATGATCAGTATCATTGAATGTGAAACCTAGCGGCTGTTCCATATAGATATTTTTCTCAAGATATTCATTTAAGAATGCCATTTTCATGTCCATTTTCCATATTTTATAATTAAAATAGACTGCAACAGTAAGCAATGTACGAATAGATTTAAGCATAGCTACTGGCGAAAAGGTGTCCTGATAGTCAATGCCTTCGCACTGACTATACCTTTTACCACTAATCAAGCTTTGAATGTCTCTACATTCCCATTTGCACCAATCTTTCTCTTGTAGATCCATTTACATCTAATAGGTATTATACCTTCTGATAGATCTACCAAGGTCCAAACTTGGTTTGAGTGCATTGAGTCAATTTATGACTTCATTGCCTCTAACTATTTCTCAAAGTCGATATCTGATATCACCTCATTATAGATTTTGGGATCATCAACATGAACTCTATTACCTATGAGGAATATTTTCTTTACTTCCTCTGAAATAGTACCTAAGTACCTCTCAGGGAGATGGAAAATCATTTTCGATCTTCAAGGTGGAGGAGGTAGTGATTGTATTTGCTCAACCTGATTTGGTTCCAAAGGGTTCTTAACTCTTTGCTCTTGGGAGACTTTCTCCTCTAGCTTGATCTGCTTTCTAATACCATCATCTTGAATAAACTATTTTTAAAGAAAGATAGCATGTCTTCTCACGATCACATTATGATCTTCTGGAATGCAGAAA
Organism: Cocos nucifera; assembly: GCA_006176705.1. NCBI lineage: Eukaryota > Viridiplantae > Streptophyta > Magnoliopsida > Arecales > Arecaceae > Cocos > Cocos nucifera. The sequence goes on along the minus strand of QRFJ01001937.1, from coordinate 404,436 downwards.
TAATATCCTAATGACTCTTTAGGAAATCCTATGAGTCGAGCTCGAAAGGTCCTATAGTCTAACTTGTCTGCTTGTTGTCTTTTGATATAAGCCGGACAATTCCAAATTCTGAGATGACTCAAACTTGGTTTCTTATCATGCCATATCTCATACGGTGTGGTAGGAACAATTTTAGAAGAAATCATATTCAGTAAATATATAGCAATTAACAAACTATGTTTCCAAAGAAAATTAGAAAGATCCGTGAAGCTCATCATGGATCGGACCATATCTAATAAGGTCCGATTCCTTCATTCTGAAATTTTGTTGAGTTAAGATATTCTAGATGGAGTCCATTGAGAGACTATGCCATTCTACTTGAGATAGTCCAGGAATTTCCAACTAAGATATTCACCTCCTCAATCTGATCGAAGAACCTTAATGGGTTTTTCAGTTTGCTTTTCTACTTCATGTCTGAATCCTTTAAACTTTTCAAAGGCATCAGACTTATGTCTCATTAGATACACATACCCATAATGAGACAAATCATCGGTGAAGGTTATGAAGAAGACAAAATTGCCTCTAGTTGGCATATCAAATGAGCCGCACACATCAGTATGTACTAGGGCAAGTAAATCCGTGGCCCTTTCCCCATGTCCTATAAAAGAAAGTTTAGTCATTTTGCCATGAAGACATGATTAATAAATTGGATATGACTTGAAAGTCAATGGACTCAATAACCCAATTTTTTTCAATTTGTTAACCCTATCTTCTGCTATATGACCTAGTCTAAGGTGCCATAGATACCTATCATTTGGACTATCTTTGGATCATTTTGATTTTGTGGCATTCACATTTTGCTCGATATTAAAAATAGATACATCAATATGTAACTGGTAAAGACCATTAATAAGAAAACCACTTGTAATTTTATTTCTTTCATAAAGAATGTTATAATGGAACTTAAGAAAACTAATTATATAGCCTTTTAGTGCTAAACATGAAATAAAAATTAAATTCCTGCTTGCTGTAGGCACATAATAATAATCCTTAAGTACTAAATCTAAATTAGATGGTAGTTGAAGAGGGTAGGTTTCCATGGCCACAGTAGTAATTCTTGCTCCATTTTCAACATATAGGATCATCTCACCATCTCTCAGCCTTCTACTATCCTCAAGATCCTGCATGAAAATGCACAAATGAGCACTAGAACTAGAGTCAAGCACCAAACTGGATGCAGAAAAAATCGTAAGGTTAGATTCAATAATGAGCATACCTCCAGAAGGACCTGTCTCCTTCTTATTCTTTAGGGTGGCTAGGTATATGGGGCAGTTTCGCTTCTAATTGCCGTCAGTGTTGCAATGGAAATACTTTTCTTTGTCAATGGTCTTCTTGTTCAGCTCTGCCTTCTTTTTCTTTCCTCCTTCTGTCTTTTGCCTTTTCACAGATTTTTTCTTCTTTTCAAAAGACTTTCTCTTAGAAGAAGTCCATTCCATAGCAAATACTGAGCTTTTAGAACCTTTCATTCATAGCTCAGCAGTAATCAACATGTTCATAAGCTTGGCCAGAGTATTTTGAAGTTTATGCATATGGTAGCTCATGATGAACTACCCATATGCATCAATCAAGGATTGCAAAATTATATCATTATATAGATCTAGGTCCAACTTCACTCCGAGCTTCTCAAGCTCTTCCAAGTTCTTGATCATCATGAGATAATGATCTTGGACTGACTGCCCATCATGCATTTTAGCCTTGAATAGTCATTTAGTGATCTAATATTTGGCTGTGCAACTTTGTTCACCAAACATCTCTTGTAGGTGAGCCAATATTTGGCGGACAGTCTTGATATCTTCATGTTGGTGCTGAAGCTCATCAGACATCGAGCCCAACATATAGTATCTGGCCTTGTTATCTTCGTCCATCCACTTATCAAGAGATGTTCTTTGTTTAGCGGATGGACGAGCTGGTAAGGTGGGAGGATCCTGGTCCAATACATAAGTTAACTTCTCAAAATTCAAAATGATTTTGAAGTTTTGCAGTCAATCTTTGTAATTAGGTTCGGTCAGTCTATGGATGTTTAGGATATGTGCTAGTGGGTTGGATGCAGATATTTTGCTTTTCCTATAGAGAATCAAAGTTTCTAGTTAGATATTGTAATTAAGATTTGACTAATTTATTTAGAATTTTAATTTTTAAATAAATTAGCTTTCATTATTTTCTCGGATCCCTATACTTTCTCTATAGAGATGCAAAAATCTCCATGATTATAGATTTTTAATGGACGGTATAGTCCCACCAACTGACTCATCATCTCATCTAACAGTTATTGCTGATGGATTAGCCAATGAGTGGACAACTCTTATCCAATGATTCTCTAATCATGGTGCACCCAAACTTGATCTCTAATTCATAAAGCTCACCATGCCCAAAATATTAATCCACTCCTTAATTAAGTTAGACCCATCATTTGCATAGATTGGATTCCTAATTGGGTCTCTCACCGTATCTGAAATATTGAGTCTAATTTATCCTCTAGTTCGTAGCATCCAATGCCTAATAGACATGGTTGCATCTTTTCGGTGCAACTGAACCACTATAACCAGTTGAGAACAATCAATCCTGGAAAGGGCCCATATATCTATAATGGTGGAAGACCTTAGACTTAATCTTTTCTTAGGGAGATTTGATTTAAGTCTCTTTAAACTTGACTTACAATAGCCATAACAATTATGACTAACCTAGTGGCATGGGTTAGCTCGAATTGTTAACCACCTTAGATCAGAACTGGATTGACAAATATGGCTAGGTAAGTGAGACCGATGGAAGGGATATGCCATTAACTTGACAAGAATGCATTCGAGTCGAGTAGCTCTCAATTAAAAATCAGTCGATCGTATCTGCTAGACTTACCTTAGATACCAAATTATTGAGTCAGAATCAATCAGGTTAGCCTACAATCTAGACTCTAACCACTGAGCCTAATTAGGTCTTAGCTTGATTCGATCTTGACCCAGACTTAATCCTATTAGGCTGGTCAATTTAACCACTCTTGATTCCATCTAACTCTTAATTCGGTTTGATCAACCACTAGACCTAATTGAGCTACCCAAGCCTGAATCCAATTTTATGAATATATCTTAAATCTAAAAATTTTTAATTTTTAGACTTAACATATTTCATAATCTTAATTCTTAATTAAGTTTAGGGTTCATAAATAAAACATGTAAATAAAATCTTAGGGTTTCAGGATCTAGAATTTTGTAGAAAATAAGTTTTAGATTTTTGATTAAGGACGAACGCACAGCACCCCTACACATCATAAGAACACCCCATCGAATAGGAGGAGAGGGCATTTAAATCCTACTTTACTCTTATAATCAGACGGCCAAGGAAAATGCCATAATCAAAAATATGAAAACTACAAAACTAGTTAGATCTACATCATATATCTCATATATAAAAATTGATCTCACTATAAACATATTTTGTGTACATATTCATGTATCATATCATGCATATTTTTATATCTAAATTATCTCATAATTATCTAAAAAATTAAATTTAAATTGATCATATCAAATTAAAATCTATTCTAGATAATTATGTAGAACTATTCTACAACTAGTCTAAACATGCATTCATCATATCTCATATGAACAAAAATTAAATATTTTTATTTTTTATTTTTTAGATCTTTTTATAATATTTATAATATCAAAAAATAATAAATAAATAGATCTAAAAATTATAACTAATTAAATTAAATTATGATCATCCTATAGACTATACATAGAATAATTCTATTCTACAACTAGTCATGCATCTTAGATCTAAATTATTTAATTTTTTAATTTTTGATTTTAGATCTAATCACATCTAATGTGATATCTAAAATCATCAAATTATTATATTAAAATTAAAATAAAATTAGATCTAATGGAAAATGGAACCTAACTCTGATACCAGTTGAAGAAAAAATCTAGTTTTTCGGGTTAGGTTCGTTCAGATCTGATTGGATCAAGAGAGATATTTTAAAATTTTTTCTCTTTGACTTAAATTAGATCTGAGATCTTTTAAATCTGATATTATTGATCTAATAAAAAAATAAAATAAAATAAAGGATAAATTAAATCTAATTTAATTTTACCTTATTGTGGGTAATCTGATTACCCTGTGATGATCTTGATGTCTGCTTGAGGTTATGGATCTAGCCACGAAAGTGTCTGGCCTCTATCGATATCCACTTAGGTAGGATCTGGAGATCTACTCCTTAATTACTTCTCCAAAGATCAGATTTGGATCTAATGTTGAAGATCTTCAAAACTCTTTTTGAAGATCGAGTGTCGTCTCTCGCAGTAGTGCTGCCTTCTTCCATTCTCATCGCATTTCTCTTGCTTGGATCGCACCAAACTGAAGCCCAAAACCTTTTGGAAGTGGAGAGGAGAGAGAGAATTAGAGGTAGGCATGGAGAGGGAGGAAGAGGAGATATATGGAGTGGGCAAAGGTCAAAAGATCTAAATCCTAGGTGCAGACAGGTTTTATATAGACCCTGCTGCGCCATGCAATGCCACATCATCCCGGCCAATCATGGCTCTTTGTGCAATCAGATCTAAATCTGATTAGTGGGATGACATCATCTGATCTAATTAGATTAAAGTCTCTTTGAAACCTCCTTAGGTGGCACCAAAACTGATCAAAGATAAATCTTTGGTGCCACCTAGGTAGAATGCATGAAGCAACCTAGAGTCCCATCTGTATGGGATTCCAAGCGTCATCATCTTTGGACGCATGCCTCCCTAGGCATGCACCCCCTCCCTTTTCTCTTTTTAGTAGGGGGACAAAGCCCCATCTTCTCTCCTATGGGTGCATGACACATGGGCAGATGTCTAAGTATCAAAGGTCAATGTTTGAGCAAAGTCAAAAGACAAGATTTAGCAGGTGACGAAAAATGACGGGTGTTGTCTCAAATTTGTCTCATAAATTAAGACAATCCTTTTCTAAACTAGGTAAGCTTCAGTCAAACCAAGTAAAGGTTTCTGAGTGAGTCCAAACATATTTGGCTCAGTTGAGACAACTTTTAATGAATGTTAAAGGAGAACATTAGGCTCAATCGTGTGCTAGCATAATTTTCTTAAACCTAATTGAATCTTATTCAAATCAATTGAACTGGGTTAGTCCAATTGATGATATCTAGATCAAAACCCTTATTTGTGTGAACCAGTTAGGTTCAGTTCTATATGATAATGAGATATGTCGCGATCTCTATTATCGACATTATCAAAATACCTTCTGATGGATCAAAACTTTTCTGATTCAGACAACTAGCATGATTGATCATCTAAATCATTCTAATTGCTCTCAAAATCCACTAGTGACACCTAGCAGCATATGGTGGCAACCCATTAGAACTAAAAATGAATCTCTCGATATAGTTACCTATGTGATTAAGTTTTTCTATCTTGAGCTCCGACTGGATTGGGGTTAAGGTAATCTCGTCAAACCCTAATGTCCATCATATGATTAATCATTTTATTCAAGTCCAATGTGAAAACCTTAATAGAAACTCTTTCTATTATTTCACTTTGCCATGGCCATGGGCTTATGGACTTGATTCTCATGATCATCATAGGGCTACTCCTCATCTACCGAGGTAGATAGATTCTCTATTGGTGCAATCCAATTCCTATAATGAACGTGCTATAGCCAACATACACCTCAGAATTCTAAATGGCTAGGAGACCAAGTCTTGGTATAGTCAAACTATAACACCCTCAAGGTGAATTGTCGATGCACCTCAGATCAAAGAACCAGATACACAACTGCAGCTTCGAGCCAGTCATCGACGAGAAGGTAGACTTTCTAATGATTGCTCGAGGTGGTCACGCACACTACCCTCGTTCTCTAATTAGTATCTGTACTCTTGCTCTGATGTCTCTACACCATAGACTCAAAACTCATCTACCAAAAAGAAGCGATTGTACACCAACCTTCTGGATCAATCTCCATCATCATGATGATCCTATGGTCAGAAGCATTTTATGAGTTAATAATGAAAATTCATGTTTTAAATTTTGAACTCTTGAAAATAAGAACTATCATTGCCATTAACTCAAGGGATGTATCATAGACACTAAATACATATTGTGATAGAAAGTAACCCATTTTATTATTTATAGTCAAAATTATAATTTTGTCCTTAGAAGTGTATAACAAGTGTCAGTCAATTCTAGCTTCTAGGGCACACATATCCAACACACAGCGCATCCAGCCTCTACAAGTTGTCCATATGAAGTCGCCACTCTAATCGGTGGTTCGTCGAACGAAGATCCGCTCGAAGTACTAGCTTCTCATAGATCCCTCTTGATGGTTGACCTAAAAAATTATCTTCAAATCTCTTGGATACTCCAAGAGATGAAGATTAGGAGGAGGATTAAGGAAGGAGACCAAGCCTTGGATCTCCCAAAAATAAGAAAGCAAAAGCCTAAAGAAAATTTTTAAGAGAAGACTTTTCTTCTCTTTTAGGACATCAACCATTGATGTCCTAAATAGATCTTCTTGCCTGGACAAGAGGAGATCTTCTCCCCTATAATTTTTCCATGCTCAAGATCTCTTTCTCTTTTATTTTTTTATGGAAAATCCCTCAAATAATAAGAAGAAAAGGTCTCTTAAAGAAAATCTAAGAGAAAACCATCTTCTCTTCTTTTCTTCTCATCAGGACATGAATGATTCATGTCTGAAAGAAACTTCAATGCCCCAGCTATTGGAGCGTGCATCCACCCACACCCTTTCCTCTCTCTCTGATTTTTCCCATGGAAAAATCTCTAATAAAATATAGACAAAAGAAGGTTAGAAAGAAGTCTTTTAGAGAAGATAATATTCTCTTACCTTTATCTCTACAAGACATCAACAATTGATGTCTTAATGAAACCTCTATGTCCTAGGCAGTAGGCACCCAACCTCCCACACCCTTCTCCTTTTCTTTCTCTACTTTTGCATGGAGAAATCCTTGGGTTCTCATGCCAACTCCCCACTTTAATAGGAGGCACCCATAACAACCTAAGACTAGGTAAAAAGATCTAGTCAAAGATGGACTTTTGGAGGCGTCCAACTCTTGGATGCCTCCCCATAAAATTTGTGTGTGGAGAACCTGAAACCATCGCACAAAAGGAGAAGAAAAGGGGTGACAAAAATATTTGGTGCATGGGTTAATTTCCATAGAGAGAGGGAGGTGTTTTGGATTCTTAAGACTATCAAATAGAGTCTTAGGTCAAACCTCTTTCCAAGTTTGAATAATTCAATTTTATTTCCAAAACCACCAAACTGAGGGCATGGGAACCAAGCTTAGGCATGAGAAAACTCATGCACAAGCCAAGGGTGGGCAGAAAAAAAAATTTTTGGCGTAGGCTTCTTAGTGGCGCAAGGGAATTAGAGGAGTCCTAGTTTAACTAGGACTCTTCAATTAAAACTAAGTCAAACTTAATTTCAAATCCAATTGAAATAGGATTTAATGCAACCTAATTAAAAGATGATCCTAGACTGACTAGAAGCCCAATTAAATTAGATTAAACTATATTTAATTCTAATTTAAATTTTAACTCAATTAGAAATTAGGTGCACTCAAGTCTTGATCCAAAAGAGAACTATTTTTCCTTGTAATTGGGTTATCCAATAAACCAATTGGATATAATCCAATTAAATCTAAATCAATTATAATTGAATCTAGTTTAATTAGACTTGATCTTAGCCTAATTATTCAATCAAATTAAGCCAATTAGCAATCCAAATGCTAACCGATCTTCCTATAATATTTGCACTTGATCGATCATCAATCACATTAATGATTCGATCACTGAACGATTCTCAATTATTGATTAACCATCTGATCAAGTAATAATCTCTTATGTATGTAGCCCCATATGTTCAAACCTAAGCCGGTAGCATAGAAACCATGTAACATTCCGAACCAGCAAAATAATAGGTTAAAAGATTTGTGTTCATATATGTGTGGCTTAGTGATTTATTTATGGTATATTTGAGCACAAATTATGACTATCTACCATTGTAAGTCCTAAAATTTTCTAAATCTAGAATCTAGCACCTATATGGAAAGCTATATAAAATATGGATTTTCTTGAAATCAAAATTGGTAGTAATTGATCCTTGGGTGTTGGGGAGTCATAAAATAATTTTTAATGAATTGTGAGATCCTTTAATCTATTCATTCTGAGGAAAGAAAGTATTAAAAATTTTGGATTTCGAAAAATATGAACTAGAACCCAAGTTTTGATGTGTTATTCTTAAGAATTTTGATTTTTTTAATATTTTTATTGATTTCAAATGGGGGGGTATTTTCTTGTTTATATTTATATTTTAAAGTTAATAGAAAATAAAATAAATAAGGATATTTATGTTTTAAATAAGAAGAGTATTAGGCAAGCATTATGGTCAGAGATAAAATTTTAAAGAGCAGGAGTATCCGAGCTAACCTACCTTATAATCGAGCCGACCCAAATCTCAGGCTATAAAAAAATATAGTTTCTATCTTTCTAAGAGAGCCAGCCCAATTTAGAGTCGAGCTAACCCGAGTGACACTCGAGCCGGCCCGATTTGGGCCGAGCCAGCTCAATCAATGGGACCAAAAGAGTGGTGCTGGCCATGGGATTTTAAAAGAAGGTTTTTAAATGCATTCTTTTGGAAATAAGTTAATAGCTGGCTTTCTTAGAGTGTGCCACTTGGCTAAAAGAGAGAGAAATGTGTTGGCTTTCTAGAGGGGTAACACCTAGCAGGCATCTCTCTTAAATTTATTGTATTTCAAGTTTTTAGTCCTTGGTGTTCTCTGGAGTTATTCTGAGTTCTCAAGCATAGCAAAGAGTTAGAGAGAAGGAGGGCTGGAGAAGGTCCTATTTTCAATGAATTTCAAATAGAATTTCAGTTGGAGGTAGAGGATTTAGTTATAGATTGATTGGAAGAACTAGAAGTTGCTGATTATGGAAAAAATAAGAAGCTGGTGATGATGGCAGTGGAGTTCTAATTCTTTAAGGTAAGAATTTAGTCCCTAAGCTAGAATTAAAGCAAAGCTTCAATCTTTATTATTAAGTGTGAGATTTTACTAAGTCAAATTGTGAACTAATATTGAAAGGAGGATGAATTAATGCTGTCTATTTTGCTAAAAAATTTTGGATAGTTTTGATAATTTGTTAAACCATGTTGACTGAAGTTAGTGCTATTTGTGGAATGAAAATACAATTAAATTGCTGCAGTTCCTGATGTTTATGTCAGAGGTTAGTAAAACCTAAGCTAAAACAAGCAAGATAGGATTAAAGTAAGTGATGGAAGGGCTTCAGAGTCAGCCTAAAAGCAAAGTATATACTCCTATGTTCTTGTATCATAATGGATTGTATTAATTATTGTGTATTAACATTATAAGAGGAGAAAAAGGCTCTCAAAGGGTGTTCACATGATTCGAACACTAAGATAACAAAGTTAGCATAGTAGCTAATTAAAACTTGAGATGAGTAGGTTTCCTATCTAACTTTGGTTCTCCTTATGATATTTATTATGAAAGAGACAAATTTTACAAAGTAAGTTTACTTCTATTATTTTCAACTTATATATGTGTTTATGCAAACTGGAAAACAAGAAATGGATTTTATATGAGTATATGAATTTACTTTGAATACTATGGCATTATATTTTGAAATGTGTTAAAATAGTTTATTGACACTCATTTGGATGTGAATTGTTCTTCATCTATGTTGAATTGATTGTGTGATTGCAACTTTGGTGATGAAATGATTGTCATGGTTGACAAGTTATATATATATATTATATGTACATGTATATTCTTGTGGGAATAGCAAGGCAAGCTTTGAGTAGAAAGTATTTTATTGAATTAGTTTTCAGTAGGTGATCCACAAGAGTGATCAACCTGTGTGGGGAATTATGATATTGCTTATGGAAAAAAATGTTTAGCTTGCACCTCCACAGTGAAACTTTGTCCAGTGGGACTCTATACTAATAATGTCATATTGATTGCTCTTTGTAGAGATGTGCTAGGGTATAGTTGGCGATATCTAGCTGGCACCTTCATAGTCTTGTTTGATTTTGTAGTGACCATATCAAGTACCCTTAGTAGGGGTGCACTGAGGTGTAGTCAGCAACTTGATGTTGTTTAATTGCTTATATGGTTGTGTTTTTGTTCAGCAAGCAATAACTTTTATTTTTAAATGTGTTGTTTTCAAGTAGTGTGTATGTGAGATATAGATCTCAAATAAATCGGTGTACTATAATTTATTTTAGCTTGGCAAAGCTTTCTTTCAGCAAAGTGATTCAATTATAATTTTACTCTTATTTGTTTCATACTTATTTAAAAGGGAAACATAAATATAAATCATATATTATGATAATTAGCATTACAGCTATGTTTTTTGATTTTTTAGTGATAGATTGATTATCCACTCACTGAGACTTCCTCAGTCTCACCCTCACTCTTTCTAATTGCAATTTTTGGAGAGCATGGTTTAAAAGTTCATGTTAGCTAGTATATTAGTACCTCTGGTGGAGAAAGTATTTTTGTGATAATGGCTTGTAAAAGAAATGTAGTTTGAGAAGTATCATATAGCTGAGATAACAAAGCTATAAATTGGTATATGTATGTGTATTAATTTGTTTTATAAAGGCATGTATTAAAAAGATGGTTAATGACTAGAATATACGTATGAAGTATGGTTTTGTTATTGAAACCCTGAGTTGTTTATGTGATTTGATGAGTTGAATTAAGATAATGGTTTATAGCAAGGATTTAATTGAATTATTGAGTTTGGTATTTTAAGAAAGCTTATGTTTAGTTGAAATGCCTGTATTGCAGATTGAAGGATTGATCGAATTAAATGAAAGTAGGTTTTAAATGATATTGCAGTTCAGCTATAGTTTAGAAATCTCCTTAATCTTTAGATAAGGGTAGGGTGCGGTACCATCACCCAGATTTAGAAATGGGGTGTTACAAATTAATTTCTATATCAATCAAAATGACCATCAAGTAATGGTATCCGATGTTCGGATAGATCAAATGTATGCAAAGCAACATTCTTAGAACCCTTATCCATGGTTACTGTATAATTCATCCATTTGATCAATAATGCTCAAAATGACTTCAAGTTAGCTGTTAACACTCATACAAGTCATCCATATTACGTTTCAATATTTTTTAATTTTCGTACAAGAATTATCCAGACCTAGGTTTTGCTAAATTGAAACACAGTAAGACATGCACTTCCTAAGTTAATCAAGAGTGGTCAATCCCATATTGACTCATACACCAATTTTATAAGTACTTGACTGTACCCATAAATCTTTCGATTCTATATTTAAAATATAGGTAGTCTGATACCAAAGTATAGTGTATTGCTTGCAAGTCACCGTGGTGATCTCAGATCGGAGGGACACTTATACCTATTGACCTTAGCTAGCTACTCTTGATAATAGAGTGCTACATTAGTCACGTTTTGTGTAAATGTACTTCTATATATCACCTACATGCCATACTAGTACCTCCACATTACTTGGTTATGAGGATAACAATATATATGGCATACAGCGATCTACACTTGGTAAGTTATCATCGTTATTAATAACTTATTATTTGATCGTGAACAATTTAAGAACCATCCTATAAATCTTTCTTTATCGATTGAGTGTGGTTCTAAGGACTTCATCATAATTTAAGAGTTCATTTAAGAAAGATAGAACTTCTATGATGAATAAGCCAAATAACTATTATTATCTGATAATTTATATACTAATTTGAATCATTTACAACTTAGATGATTGACTCCTCCGACCTGAGACCACCACGATAACTTGCAAGCAACTCACTATACGTTGGTGCCAGACAATCTATTTTTCTAATATAGGATCAAAAGATTTTTGGATATAGTCAGGTACTTGTAGAGTCGGTGTATGAGTCAAGATGGGATTGACCATTTCTAATTAACTTTAAAAAGAGAATATCTCGCTATGTTTTAATTTAGCAAAACCTACGCCTGGATAATCCTTGTGAGGAGTTATGAGATTTGCAAAATTTTGAGACATAATATGGATGACTTATATGAGTGTTGACAACTAACTCGAAGTCATCTTGAGCATTATTGATCAAAGAGATAAATTATACGATAACCATAGGCCAGGGTTCTAAGAATGTTGTATTGCATACATTCGATCTATACAGATGTCAGATATTATTGCTAGATGGTTATTTTGATTGGTACAAGAATTGATTCTTATGCTACTAGCTTAGATTTGAATCTATAGTGTTACACACATTAGAGGTTGTTGCCTAATTGGATGGTTGATCAATGATTGAGAATCATTCAGTGATCGAATGATCAATGCGATTGATGATCGATCAAGTACAAGTATTGCACGAGGATCGATTAGCAATTAGATTGCTAATTGGCTCAATCTAATTGAGCAATTTGGATGAGATCAAGTCTAATTGAATTAGATTCAATTAGAATTAGTTTAGAATTAATTAAATTAAGTTAAATTAGTTTATAAGATAATCTAATTACAAGGGAAAGCAATTCTTTGTTAGACTAGAACTTGAATGCACACATTTTCTAGTTAAGTTAGGATTTAAATCATATTTAAATTTAATTAAATATAATTTAATTAAGCTCCTAGTTAGACTAGGATCATCCTAAATTAGGTTACATCAATCTATTCTAAATAGAATTTAAATCAGATATGACCTAGTCCAAATAGAAAAGTCCTAGTTAGACTAGGACTCCTCTTATTTGCTTGCGCCAAGAAAGAATAGTCCATGCCCAATTTTTGTTTCTTCATATGTGAGTTTTCTCATGTTATGAGAGCCTCCATGCATGCCCAACATTTGGAGTTTTTGGATTTAAATTTGACCTGATCAAATTTTCAAATTTGTTTTGATTTGAACTCTATTTGATAGAGTCCATGAAATCCAAAACTCTTCCCTTCCTATTTGAAATTAATTCCCAATGCCACCTATTTTTGCCACCCACCTTCTCTCAGATTTTGCACCCTCCTTCCTTTCTTTTGGGCATTAATTTTTGGTATTCTCATGCAAAAAGGGAATAAGATGTCATCCAAGAGTTGGACGCAACCAAGACTCTTCCTTGTTTGACTAGGTCTTTTGACCTAGTCTTTGTGTTGGTTAGGGATGCCTCTTTTATAGGGAATTGGCATGAAACCACCCAAGGATTCCATGCACAATTCAGAAGAGAAGAGAGGAAGGGGCGTGAGGAATATGGCGCCAATAATCTTGAAGGAAAAGTTTTCTTTAGGACATGAAGTGTTCATGTCCTGTTGAGTAGAAAGAAAGAGAGAAGATTGTCTTCTCTAGGGTTTCTTTGTAAACCTTTTCTTCACTAAATTTTTGAGTGAATTGTTCCACAAAAAATTATAGAAAGAAGGCATGAGAAAGTGGTGAGGCTAGGGTCTTCTCATGTTGGGGTGCAAGTTCTTCTTTAGGACAAACCTAGGGTTTGTCCTGGTGAGAGAAATATTGTAGAGAAGACAAGTTCTTCTCTGGTGAGAGAAATATTGTAGAGAAGACAAGTTCTTCTCTAGAGCTTTTTTTTTTTTTGCTATTATTTTTGAAAAAATAAGGGAAGAATTTTCAATCCTCCTCTTGTTCTTCATCTCTTGGAGTGTCCAAGAGATCTAAAGAATTATTTATAGGTTAACCATCAGGAGGGATCTGTGAGAAGCTAGTACTTCGAGCGGATCTTCATTTAACGAACCTCCGATCAGAGTGATGACTTCATGTGGACAACCTATAGAGGCTGGACATGCTATGCAGCTCTAAGCAATAAGGACAACATCAGTTATTAGCTGTAGTGTTCTCGACCCATACAAAGATATGAGATCTGATCTCTTATCTAACGTAGATGCGATCTAGGTTTTTCTAAAACTATTCTAAATCTAGAGTATTGATATGATCAATACCAAATCATTTTATTTTTTAGATTATGATTGCATCTTCATATGTCATAGATCCTAGATGTAGGATTTAGTGATTAAATCACATACATTATTAGATTAAATAATTTAATCTATATCTTTACCATACCTAATTTCGAAAAAGTTTTGAAATATATGCATGAAACCCTACATGGTTTCCAACAATGGTATCGGATCATCTAGATTTTTTTATGACATGATCATGCAAGCTTTAAAATAAATTTAAAAATAAAAAATTAAAGATCACACATACTGATCATAAGGTTGTCTTGTTGTAAGGTTAACCCTTATAATGAAAAAGTTGTCCTAATATGTGCTGATCTATAAATTAAATCATGAATGAGTTAGATATGATCTAAATAGATTTATGATTTATTTTTTTAATTTTAAGTCTAAAATAAATAGATGTTAGATCTATTTTAAATTATTTAGATTAGATCTAAATAATATCAGATTGCATATACTGATTATAAGGTTGTCCTGCTGTAAGGTTTATCGCTTATAGTGGAGAGGTTATCCTAGTATGTGCTGATCTGAGAAATCTAAATCATAAATATGTTAGATAAGATCTAAAATAATTTATGATTTATTTTTAGATTTTAAATATGATATTAATTAATTTATAATTTGATTTTGATTATTTAGATAAGATCTAAATAATATGTGTTGGTGCAGAATCTGGTTGACGTCGAGATGAGCTAAAGCTAGAGAAGATGAGGTCATCGTCGATGACCTACAAGATAAGTCCTAAGCCAAAGCTGGAGGTGGCTCTAGCATGATCCTCCAATGATCAAGTTAGCTCTTCTGGCCAATAAAAGTAGAATGCTTAGAAAAATTGAAGCAAAGTTTTTAGCTTAGAGAGAAACGTATCTAGAGGGTCTCTTATATAGACGAAGCTCATAACAAACTGATAGTGATAGCCGTAACTACCTAGTAGTGGGTCGTTCAAGATCACGTGGAGTTTGTTATGAAAGGTGGTGTTCGTTGTTGCAACATGCTAGTCTGTTGGAGATCAATGACTGGAGTTTAGATGGAGCATCTATTAACAGTGAAGGGCTTTGCATTATAATAGTTCTAGAGAAATTCAGACTTCTCCGAGGTCATCTATATGTAGATTGAGTCAAGTCGAGCTAGGAGTTGAATTTGCATAGACGATGGGGTCCTTCTGGATGATCGTAGAGAGTTCGATCAAAAGGAGCTCTTCTTGATGACTAGAGGAAGTTCGACTGGAAGGAGCCTTATGAGCGACTACAAGGTATTTGATCGGAAGGAGTTCTTCTTGATGACTAGAGGGGGTTCGACCCGAAGGAGCCCTATGGGCGACTAAAAGGAGTTTGATCGAAAAGAGCCCTATGGGTGACTAGAAGGAGTTCGATCGAAAGGAGTTCTTCTTGGAGACTGGAAGGAGTTCGATCAGGAGGACCCCTATGGATGACTAAAAGGAGTTTGACCAGAAAGAGTTCTTCTTGGCGACTAGAGGGAGTTCGATCGGAAGGAGCCCTATGGGCTACTAGAAGGAGTTTGATCAAAAGAAGTTCTTCTTGATGATTGGAGAGAGTTCGATTGGAAGGAGCCCTATGGGTGACTACAAGGAGTTTGGCTGGAAGGAGCCCTATGGGTGATTGGAATGAGTTAGACCAGAAGGAGCCCTATGGGCGACTAAAAAAAGTTTGACCAGAAAATGCCCTTTAGGCGACTGTAAGGAGTTCAACCAGAAGGAGCCCTATGGGCGACTGCAAGGAGTTTGGCTGGAAGGAGCCCCATGGGCAATTGGAAGGAGTTCGACCAGAAGGAGCCCTGTGGGCAACTACAAGAAGTTAGGCCGGAAGGAGCCCTATGGGCAACTGGAAGGAGTTCAACCGAAACGAGTTCTTCTTGGTGACTGAAGGAAGTTCGACTGAAAGTTTTGAGGTGGCTTGCAAGTGGCTAATTTGAAGATGAGGTCCCTCTACTATCTTTGTCCTGTGCGCATGAGATTCCAAATATCATGAAGGCAAGATTTATTACCCCCCAAAGGGCATAGAAGTTTGTCTAGGAAGAAGCTCTGCCAATCTGCGGCTCTTGTCATGCGATCCAATCTATAATAAAGAAATTTGGTTTGAGGGGGATTTGGTTAAATGGAGATTCCACCAGCTTCAAGGTCAGCCAGGCCAAATTATGCAGGAATTGAATGTTTAGCCGGCCACTTAGGTGATTTCCTTCACTATTCAAGTTCATCAAAAAGGAAGATCAACTGGAGCCAGCCACTAATAATGAAGGAACTTAGTTGCTTTCATGGTTAGCCACCAATCTTATCTGGATGAGGTTTGTAGCGTGTTATGGGCTCTGGAGTTTACTCATGCAGCCTAGAAGATTGGCTGGTGGGTTAAAGATTAGCCATCACAGGAGCACCTTGGGACCAGATGCCGGGCCTAACTTTGATAGAAGTGGGTTTAACCCCAACAATATGTGTTTCATGTTTTGATCTAGTTCCTTTAATACATATACTTGATCTATAGCTTCAAGTTGAATCTAGTTTCTATATGTGTGATATATATACTTTATGGAATTTAAATTGTGAACTTAGTTTCTGCAAAATCCTAAATTCAAAACCCTAGGACATGATCTAAACATTGAAACAAATCAGATCTAAAATCATAAATTGAATATGATTCAATGTAAATTATTTACATGTTAAAAATATTTCAAAACTTGAAATCAAAAACTAGTTCTGAGGTTCTGAACCCTAACCCATAAGCCTTGAACTTAATTAAGAATTAAGTGATTGTTTAGGATCTAGGTTTGTGATTTAAAGATCCTAAGATAATTTCATAAAGCATGGGTTAAAGGGTAGTGGGTTACCTTTGATCAGGTCATTAACTAGGTTAGACCTAGGGTTAGATTAAATATGGACTAAGTTAAGAAATTGATCAAATCAAATTAATTGTTAATTAGGATTAGGTCATTTCTTTTCTATAAATCAATTCAATAGTTGTAGTTGATAAAAGTTCATACATCTAACAAATGGACACTGATCGTGGCTTAATGGTTGAGCTCGAGTCTTTAGGCAGGCCAAATCAAAATTGATAAATCGATCGATATCCAAGGTAAGTCTGGTATTCCTAGATCAATGATTTTTAATTGGTAGCCTACTTACCTGACCATTTCTGATAGTGTCTAAGGCAAGCTTTGGCAGACCCTCCCACCGATCTTACTTATCTGACCAATATGGTTAATCAAATCTTGATTAGATTGCTCATTGATTCATACTAACCCATGTCACATAAAATCAGTGAGACTGATTTTATTCAATGAGACTAATTTAGGTGCCCATGGATCGAAATTGATTCTAGTCCTCATCAATGACTTAAGAAGTCAATTGGAGGATTTGACTTGGTAAAGTCAGTGGAAGCAATTTGGTCCATGTCTTCTCTATCTTTAAATCATAAATAAATTTAAATCTTCTAAATTATTAGATCTTTAAAATGACTAAATTATGAAGATAACTGAGTCATAGCCTCCCATTAAGGTATTTGGTAATGGGTCCAATAGCCTAGGTGGATATTAGAGGTGCCTTACGCCTAGTGTTCATTGAGATATTAGAATTATTATTCATCATATGATGATTAGATCACACTCTCGAGATGGTGATCAGGTTAGCCAGAGCTTTCCTCGAGCTTGGTCATCGTTCATCTGTTGCACCAAACTCTATCATGTTAATGGTTGGACCTAACCCAAACTTTCAGTGGAGGTGCCTTATGCTTGCTGAAGAGCCTAGGAAAAAACTAAATTACTAAAAATTATTTAAAAAATAATTAGTTGAGAACCTACCCATAGGTGCACATGGGTTAGCCAGAGCTTTTCTTAGGCCCACATGCAATCTATGTGGATTCTCGTACCTACTAGAGAATTAAAGTAATTCCTCAAATTAGAGGTAAAGGCTACCAATTCATATAAAATAGTGCAAGAATCTTTAGACTAAAATCCAAATCTCTAGGCTTAAAATAATTCATATACATTAGATTATTATTCTCTTTTCTTTAGATTACAGTTGAACCCTAATTACTCCAATCACTGTCAGATAGTGATGTATTTATGGGATCCAACTTCAATAATTAGTATCGAAAGTTAAATTTGGTTCAACAATATGAATGAGTTCATGCTAGGGCTTCTAAGTCCAGTGAAAATAATAAGACTAATCCAAATCAGGCAAAGTGCTTCTACTGTCAGAAGCATGGTCATAGAAAGAAGTATTGTCATGAATATCTTGCTTTCCTTAACCTCGATAGGCTGAACAAGAGAATGAAGTAAATAGTTGCTCATTAAGGATGTTATATGATAACACACTATTATTTCTCTATTTGCATTTCTACTACCTAGGTATTAGATACCGGTAGTCTTATGCAATTCATTGCAAGGACTTCAGATGAAAGTTTTGTTCTAATAATGGCTTTAGGAATTGTTGAGCTTATTTTTCAAAATTATCATTTAGAGTGACTATCACTATTATCCATTATTTATGATGAATGTGATCCTTGTTGGCCTTTTAGCCAAAGATGATCATCATTTATTAATAAAAGGAGATTATCATGATATCATTATGAATGATGTTATAATAATATGTGGACAATAAAGAAATGGTGTATATATTTTATCATAGCCTTTTAAGTGTAATGTACACATATATTAAACACCCTAAGTTAGATAATGTGAAGGATGTCTACCTTTGGCATTATAGGCTTAGTCATGTTAACATGAACAAGATAAACAGGTTAACCTTAGAGAGAAACCTCGGCATCAATGATTATGAATCATTGCTGACCTATAAGTCTTGTATTCTTGGGAAGATGACAAAGTCATCTTTCACTAGAAAAGATAAAAGAGCTAGTGAAGTTCTAAGTCTCATACATAATGATGTATGTGGATCTATGAACTCAAATGCCAAAGAAGAATATCAATATTTTATTATGTTTATAAACAACCTATCTAGGGATGGGTGCATCAAGTCTGAATCATTTGAAATGTTCAAATGATTTCATAATGAAGTAAAAAAATAAATTTGAAAATATATTAGAACTCTTCGATCAGATCACAGAGGTGAATACTTATCTAAGAGAGAATAGGATTCTCTAATAGTGGATTCCTCTTAGAGCATCATAGGTAATTAGTATATCGAAAAGGAGAAATTGAACTTTGTTAGATATGATTCGATCTATGATGGAATTTACTAAACTGCCTATTTTCATTTTAGGGTTAAGCTCTTGAGACTACTTATTTTACTCTAAAAATTTCCACCGAGTAAATCTATCACAAACACTCCATATAGGATATGGATTGAGCATAGGCCTAGACTCTCTTACCTTTGGGTTTGGGGTTGATCGACCTATTTTAGAGGTTTGCACATAGATAAACTTAGATCATGGTCTGATAAATGTTTATTCATAGGGTACCCCAAGAAAACTAAGGATTATTATTTCTATCATGCTAAAGAAAAAAATTATTCTTAGTAGTAGGAGCATTCCTTTTGGAAAGCAGTTTCTTAGAGAAGGAACTAATGCCTAAAAAGTTAACCTTGAGAAAGTTCGATCGATAGAAAGAACTTATATAATTTAGTAAATCTACAGAATCAGATTTGATTAGATCAAACTTGAAGCCTATTAAAGAGACACCTTTAAGGAGATCTGAAGGAGTACCATGTCAGCTGGATAAATACTATGGTATCAAGGTCTGGGATGGTGATCCTGTTGAGCTCGAAGAGAACAATAAGGATCCAATCATCTATATGGATGCTATGTAGAAGTCTGACTCTAAGAAGTGACTTGGAGCCATAAAATTCAAATTTGAGTCATGAAAATCAATAGTATATAAATACTAGTTGATTTACCTGAAGGGATAAAATCCATTGGATGTAAATAAATTTTCAAAAGAATCAGAGTAGCGTAGATGGAAAGGTAGAGACCTATAAAGCCCGTTTGGCTATCATCTTGGAGTTGGAACATACATTTTGAATGTATATCTTTGTTATGAATAAAGATGAACCCTGCTTTTGTAAGTGGGCAAAAGGTTCTATAGTGTTATTTCTTGTGTTATTTATGGATGATATTTCCAACATTACAAGGAATAAAAGTTTAGTTGTCATCTTATTTCTTCATATACAAGACCAGATATGGTATACTCACTAGAGGTAGTAAGTAGATATCAGTCTAATCCAAGTAAGAACCACCGAAAGATTGTATAAACATTCCTTAAGTATTTGAGAAATACTAAGGTCCAGTAACTCATATATGGAGAAACTGACATAAAACCTATGGGACATTTTGTTTCTAATTTTTAGTCAGATCAAGATAATAGTAGAAGAGCGTCAGATCATGAATTTATCTTATATAGAAGGAGCAATCTGCTAAAAAAATTTCAAACAAAATACTATAGCCTATGCTATTAGTGATGTAGAGTATATCGTGGCATCTGATGCGGCCATGTAGGCTGTGTGGTGGCATAAGTTCATTAGCAAGTTGAGAGAGGCATCCTCCACCGATGGTCCAGTCCTAATGTAGTACTAGAGCCATCGTTTAGGCTAAAAAATGAAAGGTACACCATAGCGCCAGTATATTCTGCATTGCTATCATCTTAGATTTTGATTGGGGTAACATCAACGTTTAGAAGATTGACGAAATAGAAGAACATGACCAACCCATCTGCTAAAACCTTGAAACTAAGGAGTTCTACGAGCTCAAGTGGAAGATAGGATATTTGACATTATTCTGATTGGCATTAGTCCAAGTGAAAATTATTAAAAAATATGTCCTAAAGCCAATCTCTAAGTTATAGATGATTAAAATTAGTATATGAATTATCAAATAATAATAGTTATTTGGCTTATTCATCATAAAAATTTTATCTTTCTTAAATGAACTCCAAAGTTATGACGAAGTCCTCAAAACCACGCTCAATTGATAAATGAGGATTTATCAGATGGTTCTTTAATTGTTCACGATCAAATGATAAGTTATTAATAAGGATGATAACTTATCAAGTATAGATCGCTGTACGTCATATGCATTGGTTGTCCTCATAACCAAGTAGTGTGGAGATACTAGTATGGCATACAGGTGAGATGTAGGAATACATCTGTACTGAACGTGATCAATGTAGCACTCTACTATCAAGAGTAGCTAGTTAAGGCCGATGGATATAAGTGTCCCTCCAATCTGAAACCACCACGGTGACTTGCAAGCAACTCGCTATACTTTGATGCCGGACTACCTGTGTTTCTAATACAGGATTGAAAGATTTTGGGTACAGTCAAGTACTTTTAGAGTCTGTGTATGAGTCAAGATGGGATTGACCATTTCTGATTAACTTTAGAAAGAAAATATCTCACTATGTTTCAATTTAGCAAAATCTATGCCTGGATAATCTCTATGAGGAGTTATGAGATTTGCAAAACTTTGAGATATAATATGGATGACTTATGTGAGTGTTGATAGCTAACTCAAAGTCATCTTGAGCATTATTGATCAAAGAGATAAATTATATGATAACCATAGGCTGTGATTCTAAGAATATTGCTTTGCATACATTTAACCTATCTAGACGTCAGATACTATTGCTAGATGATCATTTCGATTAGTATAGATATTAGTTCCTATGCTATCGGCTTAGGTTCAAACCTATGGGATCACATACATTAGAGGTTGTTACCTAATCGGATGGTTGATCGATGATTAAGAATCATTCAGTAATCAAATCATTAATGTGATTGATGATCGATCAAGTGCAAATATTGTAGGAAGAGCGATTAGCAATTGAATTGCTAATTAGCTTAATCTGATTGAGTAATTGGCCTAAGATTAAGTATAATTAAATTAGATTCAATTAGAATTAATTTAGACTCAATTAAGTTAAGTCCAATTGATTTATAATATAAACCAATTATAAGGAAAAGCAATTCCTTGTTAATTAGACTAGAACTTGAATGCACCTATTTTCTAATTGAGTTAGAATTTAAATTAGATTTAAATTTAATTATGTCTAATTTAATTGGGCCCTAGTTGGACTAGGATCATTCTAAATTAGGTTACATCAATTTGGTTTAAATAGGATTTGTTGCCTAGCAAGACAACCCAAGATGGAGGGCGTGAATTGGGTTTTTCAAAATTTAAGCAAGTAATATGATGTTTTCAAAAGCTAAGTGAAGTGTTAAAGTATGGTAAAGAGTAGTATAACCGAATATGCAGAAATGTAAAAGCAATAGAAAGTAAGAAACAAAGGCAATCACAAACACCAAAGAATTTATAGTGGTTCGGTGCCCCTTGCACCTACGTCCACTCCCCAAGATCCACTTGAAAATTTTACTATAATCTCTCAAAGTTTATAGTCGAATAGTTTTTCAAGACTCACTATCCAAAATCTAGTTGGTTTTACATTGGATCACCAATCACAACCAATCCCTAAGCCAACCCTTGGCTTACAATCTAATTCTCAAGCTTGGATAGGCCTTCCCCTTAGCTTCAAAATCCTATTGAAGTTAAGTTACAAGAAATACAAGAATTACATAATAAAAAAAAAACAAAGCTTTTTTAATGAGCAAGAAAGTTGATAAAGTTTATGGAATCTTCTTTAATGGAGGATTTCGAACAGATTGAGCTTGTCTTCTTACTGAAAGAAATTTCTTGATTTGATGTTTCTAGGAGTTCAGAGTGGAATATTCTCTTTTCAAAGCTTTTTGGATTATTTCACTTCACTTTTGATTCCTCTCAATGATTGATATGTCATCTCACTTTCTCCAGGTATTTTGTAGCTTATTCTCTATGTTTGGTAGGCTGGAGAGACATCTTTGACCATCAGAGGACTGAAAAGAGCTGTTTGGAACCAATCTGCACACTTCTAAAATTTCTGCAGAAACTAGTCGTTGGAGCTCGAGTCAACTCGTTCCTTTGATCAAGCTTGAGTTGAAGCTCGAGTCGACTCGACCCTTATCTCGAGATCTTTCTGCACTTCATCTCAAAAGTCATGTTCTTTGTATTTTTTCTGAGACTTCGACTTGAGGAGCTCAAGTCGACTTGGTCCTCTATGTTGGGAATATGCGCTCTTTGTATATGGATTGGTGTAGCCATCGGTGATTAGCCAAGCAATCAAAGAAGTACTTTTTAGAGATCTATGTAGAAGCACAATCAAATAAATCAAGAAATATAGAAGAAGAGAGAAAGAGATTTTTAGGAGAAAATTTTTTTTATTCAGTATATTTCAGCACTCTTACAATCTTGACCTATTTTCAGTATATATACTTTACAAAGAGTCAAGCCCAAGCTCATAGAAAAACTCTCCAAATCCAAACAACCCACCTACATAAAATAATAACCCACAAAAACTGGGTCGGCCCAGTTTCAGACTGAGCCGGCTAACCTACGACTGGGTCGACTCAGTCCCAGACTGAGCCGACTTAGTTGTGTGCCATGCCAATAATCCAAAAATGCTGCTTTTTATCTGAATTTTCTTTTGAGACCTAATCGATCCAATCCTGGACTAAGCCGATCCAGTTTCCAACTGAGTTGGCTTAGTCTCAGAGTGAGCCAGCCCAATTTTTGAACTTTACTATTAAGACTGATTCCTCTTTTGGCTTGCTCCCATCTTTCAATGATCTATCTTCTCATATTTTCAAGACTTGGGAGTGTCATTTCTAAGCTCACATTCTCCACCTTGGTACTTCTATGTCCTTGTGAACTCATCTCTTCTCAACAGACCCATCCATGCCACACATCTTTGAAAGCTGTCTTGGGGAGTACCTTCATAAGTGCATCAAACTGATTCTCCTTGGTATGGACCTTCATCAGTTCTACTTTACCTTCCTCCACTAGCTCTCTAATCCTATGGTACCTCACGTCTATATGCTTTGTACGTACATGATAAACTGGGTTATGTGCCAACAACAAAGCACTTTGACTATCACTGAATAGTGTAACCTTACTCTGCTCCACCCCCAACTCATCAATCAGCCTCCTAAGCCAAAGGGCTTTCTTTGTAGCCTCCGTTATCCCAATGTACTCGACCTTTGTGGTAGATAAAGCCATGATTGGCTGAAGGATTGATCTCCAAAACATCGGTCCACCATATATGCAGAAGAGGTATCCAGTAGTAGACCTCCTTGTATCAAGATTACCAGCATAATTTGCATCAACAAATCCATCCAGAGAACCTGAACCTTCACACATCTTTACATATTGTTCTCCAAATCCTTCCGACTGCCCACCAAACATCAAACCATAATTTCTTATTCCATGCAAATATCTCAATATCCATTTCAATGCTTTCCAGTGTTCCTTCCTAGGGTTAGCCATGTATCTACTAATCGTGCTCACAGCATGTGCTATATCTAGTCTACAGCACACCATAATATACATCACACTGCCTATAGCATTTGCATAAGGGACTCGTTCCATGTACTCTCTCTTCTCTTCTGATTGGGGGCACTGTAACTTAGAGAGAGATATATGGCTCGATAATGGCGTCTCTATAGGTTTGGCCTTCTCCATCTCAAATCTCCAGAACCATCTGGATATACTTTTCTTATGACAAATGGAGCACTTCTTTGCACCTATCTCTACAAATCTCCATTCAAAGAATTTTCTCAGCTGGATCCAAATCTTTCATCTCAAATTCAGATGATAATGCTCTTTTCAATCTTTTCACAGCATTCATGCTTCTACTGGCTATGAGCATATCATCTACAAACAATAATAGGTACAGGGCATCCTCCTCATCTACATCCTTGACGTAGATATAACAATCATGTTTACATCTGCTAAAATTCAAGCTCAAGACAAAGCTATCAAACCATCGATACCACTGACGAGGGGATTGTTTCAAGCCATACAAAGACTTTCTAAGTAAACACACTTTTTCTTCTTGTTCTATCTCCATGAAACCATCTGACTGCTTCATGTAGATTCTTTCCTTTAAAGTCCCATGAAGAAAGGCCATCTTCACATCCATCTATTCCAATTCCATGTTATGTTATGCCACCAGTGATAGCAAAACTTGAATAGATGTATGACGCACCACAGGAGAGAAAATTTTTGTGTAGTCAATCCCTTTTCTATGTGAGTATCCCTTTGCTACTAGCCTTGCTTTGAATCTGATTCCACCTTGTTCTGAAGGTGCTTCTTTCTTTGTGAACACCCACTTTGAGCCAATAGATCGAGCACCCTTTGGAAGATCCACCAATTGCTATGTCTGATTCTTCTCAAGTGATTCCATCTCCACCATCATGATTTGCATCCATGAATCATGATCCTCACTCTCCATGGCCTCTGCATAATTCACTAGATCTTCATTAGCAGTGATGAGTGCATAGGAGATAACCTCATCAATGCCATATCTGATCGGTCTCCTAATAATATGTTGGGACTTGTGCAAAGCCACTCCCACTGGCACATCTCTGCCTCATGTCTGTGGCTGCTTCTGCACATCTGTTTGAACTACCGACCCTCCATGCTAATTTTCAATTTAAGATAATACTTTTCTACCCAACTCCACCTCAATAGGAACACTCCTATAAGTGGATGTAACCTGCATGCCATCATTCTCTAACTGGCCATCGCTGTTCATCTTTGTTTCTCCAGTTCCATCTATCCCAGACATCCTCAAGATGCTCTTCTCATCAAAGATAACGTTCCTGCTAATCACTGATATCTGTGCCTGAGAGTCCCACAGCAGGTACCCCTTGACTCCTTGTGGATATCTTATGAATGTCATCTTTTAAGATTTCAGATCCAATTTGCTCCTCTCGATTGCCTCCACATGTGCATAAACTGTGCAATCGAAGACTTTCAGGTGGCCAAGCTCCACCTTCTTTCCACTCTAGACTTCTTCTAGAATGCCTCCATTTAGCTTATAATGAGGGGACCTGTTCACAAAAAAATAAGAAAAAGTTAGAGCATCACTCCAAAAGAACTTTGGAAATGATGTCTGCAGCCTCAAACTCCATGCCTTCTTGGTCAGTGTGCGGTTCATCCTCTCCACGACACCATTCTGCTGGAGAGTCATCCTCACCGTGTACTAGCATTTGATGCCATTTTCCTCATAGTACCTCCTGAACTCTAGGCTAGTGTACTCTCCTCCATTGTCCGATCTCAGATACTTTACCTATCTTCCTGACTCCTTCTCTACTTCAACTCTCCAGGCTCTGAACCAGGCAAATACCTTTGATTTTTCTCTGATCAGATAAACCCATACCTTTCTTGAAAAATCATTAATAAAAGTAATAAAGTATTTTGCCCCACCTCTAGCTGATACAGGAACTGGTCCCCATACATCCGAGTGCACTAAATTCAGCACTCCCTCACTGCGCTTGGTACTTCTAGCAAACTTCATCCTATGCTGTTTGCCAAAGATACATGGCTCACAAAGATCTGTGCCCTCCTTCTTCAGGACTAGGATCATACCTCTTCTGCTTAGTTCTGTGAGCCCACGGTCACTCATATGACCCATCCGATAGTGGCATAGTCGATATAAAATCTGCTCCTCCTGTGCCGCTGCTAGCACCTCTATACTATCATTTACCACTGAGCCTTCTATTCTGTAAAGATTGTTGCTCAGTCTTCTACCTCTCATCACCACCAAAACTCTCTTGGAAATTTTCAGACATCCACTCCCAGCCTGGCTACTAAAAGCATAATTCTGCTCCTCCAAGTAGCACAAAGAAATCAAATTCTTTTTTAACTTCGGTACATGCTTGACATTTGATAATGTATGAATGATTCCATCGTACATTCTCATCTGATAGAGCCAATTTCAGCTACTTTGCATGGGTGATCATCTTCAAGGCTGACACTTCCACCATCGGCCTTTTGATAGATAGCAAACCACACCCGATGAGAAGTATAGTCGTGCGAGCATGTTGAATCTAATATCCACATAGTATCATACTCTGTGGATCCATCTGATACAACTAGCAAGTCTCTCCACTACTCACAGAAGCTGTATCATCTTTCTTGTTGGCCTTTCCTTTTTTTGATCTCAAAAGAGGACAATCTCTCCTCAGGTGTCCAGGCTGATGACATTTATAACATTTCAATGTCATCTTCCTCTGATCGCTAGACTTTGACCTATCCTTGGATTTTTCTCTTGTCTTCTTCTTTGATCTTTCCTATCTTTCGTTCACAGCCAAGATCTCAGACTTAGGATCTCCCTTGCAGATCTTCTTCCTTTGCTCGTTTGATCTGAGCACACCAACAACCGCTTCATAGTTTAGGATCTCCTTCCCATAAACTAAAGTTGTTATGAGACCAACATACGAACCTAAGAGAGAACATAATAGTAGCAATGCCCGATCCTCCTCGTCGATCTTTACATCCAAACTCATCACCTCAAAACACGCCTGATTGAACCTTTGGATATGTGCAATAAGATCTCCACCTTCGATCATCCTCGGACTATATAGCTGTTTCTTCAACCATAGCTTGTTCGTCACGTTCTTTCCCATGTATGTGTTCTCCAGTCTCTCCCAGAGCCCCTTTGCCATAGTCTCTATGCAAACCTCAGGAAAAATCTGCTCGACCAAGCACATCCGGATTGTGCTAAAAATAATTTTCTTTAACTCTTTCCAATCCTCAGTACTGATCTTTTTCGATCTTTCTTTTGTTAAGACCTTGTAGATCCTCTACTGAACCAACAAATTCTTTACTCTTTGCTGCCATAGGGTAAAGTTTTTCTTGCCATCAAACTTCTCAAAATCCATCTTGAATCCACTTGATCTCATGACTTCAAACAAGTCAAGACTAGATCCCTAACATCCTTCACGATCACACACCAATAAAACTATCCTTCACAGAGGATCTAACTAGCCCTAGATCCTCTTTTCAAACTTTTGTATCACCGTTCCTTCATATAAATAATCTCCACCTCAATCTACAGACAACCACGAAGCAAACTAGAAGTTTTAGGATAAAACCTGGTGCAATAGATCTTGGATGTAGTAAATCCTAGGTGTCTTCCTTCCTTCCACGCAACACCACTCTGATACCAAATGTTGGGAATATGCGCTCTTCCCACATGGATCGACGTGGCCATCGGTGATTAGCTAAGCAATCAAGAATGTACTTCTTAGAGATCTCTACGGAAGCATGATCAAATAAATCAAGGAATAAAGAAGAAGAGAGGAAGAGATTTTCAGGAGAAAAGAGCTTTTATTCAATATATTTCAACACTCTTACAATCTTGATCTATTTTTAGTATATATACTTTACAAAGGGTCAAGCCCAAGCTCGTAGAAAAACTCTCCAAACCCAAACAATCCACATACATAAAATAATAACCCACAAAAATTGAGCCAACCCAATTTCAGATTGAGCCGGCTAACCTATGACCGGGTCAGCTCAGTCTTTTCAGACTAAGCTGGCTAACCTACGATTGGGTTGGCTCAATCCCAGACTGAGTCGATCCAGTTATGTGCCATGCCAATAGCCTGAAAATGCTGCTTTCTATCTAAATTTTTCTCTGAGACCTAACCGATCCAATTCTAGATTAAGTTGATCCAATTTCCAACTAAGCCAGCTCAGTCTCAGAGTGAGCCATCCCAGTTTCTGAACTTTACTATTGAGACTGATTCTTCTTCTGGCTCACTCCCATCTTTCCATGATCTATCTTCTCATATTTTCAAGACTTGGGAGTGCCACTTCTAAGCTCACACTCTACTCGAGACCATACTAGCTGAAACTCTCATGTGCCAGTCTTCTTTTTCGTACCATTTCAACTTGAGCTAAATCAGGGGTTGAATAAGGGGTCGACTCGAGGCTTTTTTATGCTAAAAATTTTTACTTCGACCAATTGATTTTTTCTTCAATTTTAATTTTAAAATATCTCTTTTAGGCCTTGTTTTAAGTGTGATTCATGTCTCAAAAGCCTCCAACCTTTTTTTATCAACTTTTAAATGCATTTTTAGAGATGTTTCAATTGATACTCTAAAATGCATCATGAAACATGATCTCAACAAATTTATCAGCCCAAACATATACTGAAATATTTTGTTACTCATCAAAATTAATTCTTAGGGTTAACAATCTTTCTTTTTTTGATGATGATAAAACTTTGAGTATATGAGCGAGAGATATATAATATGAATGTATTGAGGATATTTTCAAAATACTAAAGATTTAACCCTTTTTATAGTTTCATATTTAGCTCCCCCTCAATTCATGCTCATATTTTTAATATGTCTTATCAATTCAGCATTAAATTTTCTACTTGTACTTATCTGAATGGTAATTTATCAATATTTATTATTAATATGTAACAAGCATGAATTCTTTTCATTGAACAGTCATATTTCACATGTGTCAAGCTTGCATTTGGTATATAGAGTATGTATCATGGCACAATCTTATAAAGTTTATTAATTTTATATTAATGAGTGATATATGTAGTGTTTATGGATATTTGTATTAGATATATTTCATAAATATTTTAAGGATGCTCATGTGCATTGGAATCATAATACATATCATATTTGATCAATTATATTCAAAATCAATTTTGCTCAAGATCAATGATGCTCAAAATCTCAAGAAACAAGATTCATCATAAATGCTTAAAGATTCAAATCTTATTCAACATGAAGAATGACAAAGCCAACAATAAATATGTGATCATGCACATATTTTAGCTCATATATCTATATTTTACTCCCCATTTTTGTCATCAGTCAAAAGGTAAGGTAAAAACTATCATTGCACGAAATCATTTCAAGAGATTAAGATAGTGAAAAAGTAAGTAGTCATATAAATGTATTTTTCATTGCATTTACAAAATGAGTGTGTTCTATCTCAACACACCAAGATACAATGAGACACCAAGTTCAAAACAAAACTAAGTTAAGCCATCATATATATAAGTGTCCAAGAAGCACCTAACATAGAGTCAAATACAAATATATATTCCTAATACATAAGTCTAAGGATAATAAATGACTAGACATCAGCTTCCTATGATGCTACTCATCATTTGAAAGGATCTCTAATATCTAGGAAGATGAAGCTCTAGATGTGGACAGCCTAGCTCTCCTGCTCCTAGTCCTAGCTGATGGTCGAGCCACCTGTGAAGGAGTAGGCCCTACACGAGTGTAGACTCTGAGTGATGGTCTACTCTCACCAGTGGATACTTGAGTCTGAATAGGAGACATACGTGGAGGAGGTGGTGGATGTGGCATAGCTATCCTGGCGGCTACATGTACTGCTACTATTGGTATCTCACCTAGAGCAAGCCTCTTGTTTTCCAACTATGCAATCCAAGAGGGGGGGGTGGTGAATTAGATTTTTAAAATTTTAAGGCTAAATTAAAATAACAAAGTCAATGTGATGATATGCAATTTGTATGAGGCAGATGATTTAAGTGAGGTGAAAAGATAAATAATAAGAGAGTAAGTATTTAGCAAAATAAGGATGGAAAGAGAGCAAGCACACCATAAACAAGCAAGATTTATAGTGGTTCGATACCAATCTTGTACCTACATCCACTTCCTAAGCTCGTACTTAAGAATTCAAATCCATTAAATGTATTTAATAAGAATACAACATCGATACCTCTAATCCTAGCTATCCCAAGCTAGAATACTTATTTTTCAAGTTCAAGCCAATATAATACAATCTAATTCAAGGTTCGAATCAACCTTCCTAAGTTTTGGAACCTCCAAAACTTAAATCAAAATAATAAAACAAAGTATGAGTGTTAACAATAATGAAATACAAAGTTAGCCCCTTTAATGAGCAAATAAAATATTAAAAATATTTCACATAATTAAAGAAGAAACTTTTCTAATTTTCTTCAAAATTATTGAAGACTTGAATGAGCTTTTGAGGAGTTGGTAAACTTGAAATGAAAGCTTCTTTGCTTGAAGAGGGCTTTTTGCTTAGGACTGAAATGAATGCTTAAATCTCTTATTTTCTTTCCTCCTTTTTGAGCCTTTATATCTTCAATAAGTGTTAGAGTAAAATATAGATAGGATTAGAGCCATTGGAGGGCTTTAAATGCACATTAAATATGGCCAAAATGGACTAAAAAATAGCCATTATGGAGTTTTTCCATCGCAGGGTACCTAAGGTTGACCTCTATCACAGGGGTCGACCTTTAAGATAGAAATCTAAAAAACTTATTTTCTTTATTTTTGGCCTTTGGAATAGTAGAGGTCGACCCTGGGGTCAACCCCTGGCATAGGAACAGCATGCCAATCAGCCATTTTAGCAAGAAAAGACATAAAGGTCGACCATTTTCTTCAAAATTAATTTTCTCTCAATATATACGTGCAATAAATATGAAATTGCCTTCAATAGATCACAAATCTTTTATTCTTACTCAAGAGGCTTTTGAAATAGATTTTTTCTAACTTTATAAAATTTATGATTTTACCCCTCATCATCTTTTTTCTTGATTTTCTTCTAAATTATGCATCCAAAATTTATAAAATTACCTCTAATAGATCAAAAATCTTTTAGACTTATTATTGAGACTTCTAAAATATATTTTTTCTAATTTTATAAAATTTATAATTTTATTCCTCATCATTTTTCTTTAGTAAACTTAAAATTTCTTATTGAACCTAAAACACAATTGATCTTTTTTCAAGCCAAAATCATTAGTAATCTCCTCAAATATTTTATAATCATCAAAAATTAATCCTTGGAGTAACAATCTCCTCCTTTTTGATGATGATAAAATACTTGAGCATAAGCAAAAATATAACATATATGAAGCATTGATTAAAAGCTTCAAATTTACAAAGATACATCACTTGAAAATTATAGCCAATTATTTGAATAATATTGCATCAAGAGTAGTTTGAAGATTGCTTATTAGGTTATTTTCTTTCATAATTTTTTTTTGATAATTTCTCTTGAAATATTTGCTTATTGCCTAATTTTCTTTGATAATTTTTCATAATTTTGCTTATTGCCTATTTTGCTTATTACCCATTTCTATTTCTCTATTCCCCCTTTTTGACATCATCAATTATGATCTTAAGGGGTTTTATGAATGAAAAAAGGCTCCCCCTCACTTTATTCCCAATTTTACTACTAAAATATGAGTTTATATATAAAAAATACATATAATATTTTAATTTGTTCATGTAGAAATCATAACATTTCAAATGACACCATTCATAAGAATTGATCCAAATAACATTCATAGAAATTAAGGTGTGTGTATATATATATATATATATATATATCCAATATATAATAAGAGTCATAAGAGCAATATCATCCAAACCATAGTCAAAATACATAAAGATATAACATGAAGTTTGCATTACATATTAGAAGTACAAATAGTTAGCCATACAAAATAAGCACCACATACAATCACTATTGGCCAACATATATCATGAAGTAATTAATTAAACATATAAATGCATACTTCATGAATATTCTCAATTTATCTTTAATTCATTATACATTTTTTATATATTTATTACACTATAATGTCTCAATTCAAATCAATGAGTATTATGATTTTCAGCATTAAATTATTGAGTATTTTAAGCATCAATTCATTAAGCATATACTCAATATTTCTCTTTCTATTTTTGATAATCATTAAAAAGCTTATGGGAAGGATTAAGAAAACCATCAAAATCAATAAGATATAGGAGTATATCAAATGAGAGATGGATCAAATTCAAAAAAATAAAATCAAATAAATCATCTTTCTTTTGAAAACTTATCTTTGGATTAAAACATACTTAAAACATCATTTTTCTTTTAGAAATTTGCTTGAATTCAATTATCAAAGGCTCTCCCCTGTATTAAATGATTATAACTTTTATAATCAGATTTTTAAATATATATTTTTTAAGCTTTAAAAGGAATAGAGATTTTCAAAGTTTTGAACAAAAAAATCAAGCATAATACATTTTTTTTTAATGCATCAAACAAATCATTAAAATATATCATCAAAATCAATTGAAATTTAAAATATATATATCAAATTCAAAAATTTTAATTTAATCTCAAGAGGGTATTAAATTTAAATTTCATGGAATATTTAATATAAAAATAAGTATGTTTAATATCAAATTTGTATTGATATCACTCTCCCTCTTTCTAAAAGGTTTTAGTTCAGATTTTTCAAGTCAGTATTGAGGGATAGAGGTTTCCAAGATATTTTAGCATATTTAATATCAAGAAAAGTATGTTTGATGTCAAATTTCTATTTGATATCATTAATTTAGATTTTAATTTAATTTTAAAAAATAAAAATCTTTAAGTAAAATAAGTACAACATGAAAAAAATTGACACCAATTTTAATATTTATTTTTTACTTTTTTCAAGAAATTTTAGTCAATTAAAGTTTGAAAATGTATGGTCGAAAGAGTATGAAAGATAGTATCAAAGCTGAAAATAATTTTATAAAGATCTTACATTATATATTAAAAATTTTATAAATTTATTTCTAGGAGTAAGAAGAGTTTTTAATTCAATTTAACTTCAAGAATGTCAAGAATATTTAGATATATCAAATTATAAAATCAGCATATGAATGATACCACTTTAACTAAGTTTCAATATTTAAGAATAATTTATTTATCTGATACTACTTTGAAATAATAGCATTTTAAATCAAGTAAATCAAATTGAATAAACACATGAAACCATAAATTAAAAAGACTATAAGACATTTAATTGAGAGTTTGAAATCAATTAAAATAAAGTATAAATTTGAGAGAATTATAAGATAAATGATTAAAAATTTGAGATTAATATCGATATTTTTAATACAAATTTATAGCAAATGTATCTCCTATTTTCAAAAGTGAATACCATAAAATTCATCATATGATATTTTTAAATTTATTCTTCCTCTTTTTATTAAAGTTAAGCACCATTAATTAATACTATATTAATCTTTAACTAATACTAATTTAACTTTTAAACTTAGATTTTTAAATTTGATTGATACCAATTTAGTAACTAATTCATCTTAAATGAATTCTTCCTCTTACTTTTGCAAATAAAGGCATTTTCAATTAAATAGTCTTTTAAGATCAAATTATTTTTTTTAGTATTTTCTTCCTCTATTGCATAAATTTAAAGTAAGCATATTGATTTTCAAATAATCAACCATCAATCAAATAATCAATCAAATCATGATATAGTAAATTTTTTAATAATTATTTTTTAAGAAAATATTTCTTTTTTTCTCAAGAAATATTATACATCAAATTTAGAAAAGGTATCAAATATTTATAATTTATCTGAAACATTATCATATTAAAATATAGCTCTGCAAACTTAGATTTAAGACAAAGCATTCTTTTCTCTCTTCCCTTTTTTTTTATCAAAAGATGGAGTATAAGATGATAAAATATGATACCAATTATTTTAGTTTTTTTTTATAAAAAAAGATGAATCCATTAAGTTTAGATCAAATTATTTTGATAAGTCATTTTGAATTGATATCAATAGACTATGCAAACAAATCATAGAGAGATTTACTATTTAAATTCAAATCTTTCTTTTCTTAAGAAATATCACTCAATTTAGTATAGAAAAGATATGAAATTCTTTAAATTTATCTTAAAAGATATCATATAAGCTATACAAAATTAGATTCGAGATAAAATGTGCTTTTCTTTTTGCCAAAAGAAAGCAATGAAGTGCAAGACAGAAAAACTTTGTTTGATACTAATTATGAAACTTCACTTAATGATGAATTTTTTTTGATACCAATCCAAAATATGAATAAACAAGATTACATGAATGCTCAAGTATAAGTGAACCAACAAGTCAAACAACAAATAAATGCCTATTAACAATTTTTCATGAGATTCAAAAAATTTTTATCTAAAATTTTTATTTAGAATAAAATATTTTTTTTAAAGATTAAGCTTGATACTAATTAATTATTAAAAATCATGATAGGATCAAACCATGCAAAGTATGATTGAATAAAAAGTAAAATAGAAATGATTTCTCTAAAGCAAATCAAATAACTACAACAACAAGAGTGCATAAATAGATCAAAATAATTTCACTTTTAATATTTCAATAATGTTTTCTCATATTCAGTTCAAAATTATTTTTTCTCTATTTTTTATAATAAATGCTAGAAAACTTGACTTTCTTAACTCTACCCCTATGTTGAAAAATTAACTTTTCTTAATTCTCCTCCTATTTTTTCAAATTAGGCATATTTAATTAATTTAAACAAGCAATCATTTCTCTTCATTTATTTTGCAAGCAAAGTACATATTGAGTCAAACAAATAATATCAAACATATTGAATTTTCATAAAAGATGAAATTTTTATTGATTAGCCAATGATCATTACAAAGATAAAATCATGAAAGCATGCAAAATGTATGAGAGCTATATCCTTTATAGATGCCAAAAATAGATTGAAAGGGTCACTAAAGCTGTGGAAAGAAATCTTAGCATCTTAAGCAAGTATATATCAGGATAATCCTAAGATATAGGTCTAGGCTAGGTAGGAGGAGAGTGTAGTCTAATATCTTCAAATGACTGGACCCGATAGTGAACATCCTCCCTTACTACAGTGAGTGCCCGAATCAATCTCCCTAACTTATCTCTGACCAATGATAATGACTCCATCTGATCTCATCTCGTCTGGTGTGCCTCTAATATGTATCTCTAAAGCTCTATATAGACTGATGCTATGATCTTGATGGAGAGTCTTTCAACAAATGCATCCTCATCTAGTCTATCAGATAATCATGAGCTAGTATCTGGATGGCTGGTCTGTGAAAGTGAAGTTGTCTCTATTTATTTATGCTGCTCTATTGGATCCTTATTCTGATATTTACTATAGTAGGCTCTGCTGTAGGAGTCTCATCATCATCATTTGCTATAGCATGAGAGTTGATATCCTCAATCATCATCTCAATCACATATAAATCTTAAATGTGTAGCTGCTTGAGATAATCCAAGATGCTTCTATTGGTCTGTATATGTGTAGCGTGCATCCAATGCTATCAACATTTATTTCTGTCTGCACACCTTTCACTTTGAAAATTAGACTTTCTCTTTCTTTAGATAAAATACTTTCGAGATGTCACTGGAGAATAAGGACTACAAGATTAGAATAGAAATGGAGAGGAAAGGTTCGATTTTAGTAGGAGAGGGGTTTAAAAAAAAATTATGGCTCGAGAAAATTGACAATGGAATGATAGAGCCTTAGGATATTTTCAAATAGGAGAACTAATTCCAAAAAAAGGTCAACTCCTGCTAAATCAAGACTCGGCTCTTGAAGAGAGATCGACTCCAATGAAACTAGGAGTCAGCTCCTCGAAGTAGAAAATAGTTCAAGTAGTTTTTGATATAAGAAAATTTAATCAAGTTGAATACGAATCAATAGGCAATTAAATCGATGATCAAGAAAGATAATTAAGTCAAACTAGAGAATCAAGAATTAATCAATCATGGGCGTAAGATTATCAAGTCAAGAAACTCATGTAAAAGAAAATCTAGATATAGGCTCTATGAGTTTTGGTTGAACTATGAAATTCCAAATCCTTAGGGATAAGCTAACATGCAATGTTATTCAACACATCAAGTACATAATTTTTGTGATTGAATGTCATATGTTTATGTACTTTATTTCATACTAAATTTTTATTAAAAGTTTAATAATTTAGCATTTTATGGGAGAATATCAAATGTAGTTGTACTTGTATATTCAGCAACTTAAAAATATTTATATCCAATTAAGCATCTTTTAATTTAAGTTTACTAATTATAAAATTGATATGAGAAAGCTATTATATCATGTTGAATTTTAAGATAATTTTAATTCATATCATAACATGATATTTAGAGAAAGACATATTGATCTTTAAAATTAAAGTATTCAAATCATCAAAATCATTCAATCATACTAATCTTACTAATATATAAAAAAAATTTCAAGCAAGTAAATATAATATGAAATCGTATTAAAGTCAATAGATTTAATCAAAATAACTTTAACAATCATTGATGGTATGACGTAAGAAAAAGTTTAGATTATACCATGCATCAATATCCATCTCTTTTCATTTCTAAGGCATTCATAAAAATTTTCTTTCTTTCATTTCATTTAGATCCTTGGTGCACCTTCAAAATCACTTAATGATTTTTGGTACCTAAGTCATCTTCGGTCCATAGGAGTTAATATTCAAGATTTTCTTCGGAACCTAAATTTATTTAATCAAGGTTTGGCCAATTCTTTTAAAATTATAGTTCAAAATTTTATGGCCAATTTTATTATACTTAAAATATTTAATAGTATGATCTTTAATTGAAGCTCTTGTGAAAATATTTTTAGTATTTTGTTAAAATATTAAAATCAATTTCTACTTTATTGAAAATAGCCCCATTGATTTTTACTAAAGATTATAAATTTTGAAAGCTAATTGTAAACTTTTCAGCTATAGATTTCAAAATCTCAACTTCTCTTCTTAATTTTTTATTTTCTTTTAAGAGCCCTTTCTTTTTACTTAAAAGATTTTTATTTTTTTTAGAAAAAAATTTAAAATATCATTTTTCTTCTTAAGCTCAATATTTTCTTCAACTAACAAATTTTCAAATTTAATCAATTCTTTCTTTCTTTTAGTTGAAGAATTAATTTATTTCAAGAAATCTTTTTTTTCTTTGGCCATGTTTTTTATATTTTTTAGTAGATCTTCTTTTTTACTTAAAATTTTATTTTTTTCTTCAACCAAAGATGGATTAGATATTTTAAGTTCTTTATTTTGTAGCCTTATCTTTTTGTGTTCATCCATTAACTCATTGAAGGCTTTATATAATTCATTAAAAGTAAATTCAGAGGAGTGTTTATGATATATCTCATCATTTTGAGCCATGAGGCAACAACTTTCTATGCATTCCTCCTCTTTCTCATACTTCTCTTCTTTGCTTTGCTCCTTCTTAATCAATACTTTTTTTTTCTTTTGTTTCTTTCTTTTCTTCTTCTTTTCATCCTCATGCACCATGAGGCATGAGTTGAGGTGAGTTTTTTTTTCTTCTTGGGAGCTTGATGTTTTTCTTTGATTTTCTCTCTTAAAAGTAGTTTCTAATTTCTTTCATATTTAATTTTCTAAATTACATTAAAAATATTTATGTCTAATGAACAATAAAGTAAATTCATTACTTTAGCATTCATTTGAATCATTTCTTTGTCATGAATTGATGCATTGGGTGTGTGTAAGCTATTGATTATAATTTTTCATAAATTATAGTCATGTGCTCGAATGAATATTTTTATCCTAGATCTCTAATAAGTATAATTTGAGCCATCAAATAATAGGAGTCTATCTATAAAATGTCCATCATTAAAAAAAGATTTCATTTTGGGTTGCTAAGATCTTTGGCTCTTGATGGTTAAATCAATAACTAATAACAGAGAACCTGCTCTAATACCACTTCTTGCCCGACTATACAACCCAAGAGGGGGCTGAATTGGATTTTTTAAATTTTAAAGCTAAATTAGAATAACAAAGTCAATGTGATGATATGCAATTTGTATGAGATGGATGATTTAAGTGAGATGAAAAGATAAATAGTAAGAGAGTAAGTATTTAACAAAATAAGGATGGAAAGAGAGCAAGCATACCATAAACAAGCAAGATTTATAGTGGTTCGATGCCAACCTTATAGCTACATCCACTCTTCAAGCTCATACTTGGGAATTCAAATCCACTAAATGTATTCAACAAGAATACAACATCGATACCTCCGATCCTAGCTATTCTAAGCTAGAATACTTATTTTTCATATATAAGCCAACACAATACAATCCGATTCAAGGTTCGAATCAACCTTCCCAAGTTTTAGAACCTCCAAAACTTAAATCAAAACAATAAAATAGAGTATGAGTGTTAACAATAATGAAATACAAAGTTAGCCCCTTTAATGAGCTAATAAAATGTTAGAAATACTTTACACAATTAAGGAAGAAGCTTTTCTGATTTTTCTCAAAGTAGTTGAAGACTTGAATGAGATTTTGAGGGGTTGGTGAACTGAAATAAAAGCTTCTTTGCTTGAAGAGGATTTTTTGCTTAAGACTGAAATGAATGCTTGAATCTCTTATTTTCTTTTCTTCTTTTTGAGCCTTTATATCTTCACTAAGTATTAGAGAAAAATTTGGATAGGATTAGAACCATTGGAGGACTTTAAATGCACATTAAATATAGCCAAAATGGACTAAAGAATAGCCATTGTGGAGTTTTTCCATCGCAAGGGTCGATCCTAGGGTCGACCTCTATCATAAGGGTCTACCTCGAGGTCGATCTCTGAGATAGAAATTTAAAAACTCATTTTCTATATTTTTAGCCTTTGGAACAGTAGAGGTCGACCCTGGGATCGACCCCTGGCACAAGAATAGCATGCTAATCAGCCCATTTCAGCAAGAGAAGACCTAGGGGTCGATCCTTTTCTTCAAAATTAATTTTCTCCCAATATATACATTCAAAAAATATAAAATTACCTTCAATAGATCACAAATCTTTTACTCTTGCTCTTGAAACTTTTGAAATAGATTTTCTCCAACTTTATAAAATTTATGATTTTGCCCCTCATCATCTTTCTTCCGGATCTTCTTCTAAATTATGTATCCAAAATTTATAAAACTACCTCCAATAGATCAAAAATCTTCTATGCTTATTTTTGAACTTTCAAAATATATTTTCTTTAACTTTATAAAATTTATAATTTTGCCCCTCATCATCTTTCTTTAGTAAACTTAAAATTTCTTCTTGATCCTGAAACATAATTGATCTTTTTCCAAGCTAAAATCATTAGTAATCCCCTCAAATATTTTGTAATCATCAAAATCAATCCTTTGAGTAACACCTCTCTATCTTCTCAATCAAACTATCCATAGCTCCAAGTACTGAAATGATGTCCTACTGTTGTGCCTGACCCTATCCACTGATAGCTACATCATCTCAGTCCCACCTAACTCAACCCTCCACCTGAGTCGAGCAATCTTCTCAACAGTACTAGAGTTGTTAGTGGGCATGTCATGTATCTGCTTCCTCTGCTCTAGAGTAGTGAGCCTCTGAGAAATAGATCTCATCTCAGTCGCAAACTCTCTACCCTCTTAGATAAGCCCTGAATATCTCTACTAACTCTGATAGAAATTATATCTACCAGTCTCTCCACAGATGCAGAGTCAGTAGATGGTGGCTGAGGAAAACTATCTGTAGATGGAGCTCATAGAGTCATCGGAGTACTAGGATCACCTGCCACTTTAGGTGCCTTGGAGTGGAGGGCTCTCCTCGTTCCTCTACTCTTGGTCCTCTCCTCTCTTGTCTAGAAATGTTCTTCATGCATCTTTCATCTTCTACATGATATTGCATTCTGGTCAGAGCTCTCATGTCATATACATCAAAATGGGATAATCTCTTGCAGCCTTCATTCTCCAAAGGTATTCTAGTTGTCTCAAATACTCATGTCAGAGCCATACCATAAGGCAAACATACTTTATTCTTAGAAGCTGCCTCCCTAATCTGATGCATCATAATACCAGAAAGATTTATCTGAATGCCCTGAACCATAAGGCACATCATGCATTCCCTTTCAGAGACAAAATCATGTCTTCCTAGCTTTGGAATAAAGATCCCATCGATAATGTGATGCAATACTCTCATCTTTACAGACAAGGTGGGTGCTAGGACATCTCCTACAATGTCATCCCTACCCATAATCAGCCTTAATCCAACCTTTTTGTTGGATAATTTGTTAGGTACAAAATCCTCTCTAGTAACTCCAAAAGTCTGAGCCAAGCTATCTTCTGAAACTTCTACATGGACTCCTTTCATAGTAGATACAATCTCAAAAGATCCTCTCTTAAGGTTTTCATAAAATTTTCTAACTAACTTAGGGTACATAGAAATATTCATTTGGCAAAAGTCTTTCCATCCTATTCCATCAATCCAAGATCTAATAGAAAAATTATATTCCTCAAAAAATCCAAAATCAACCCTTCTGTCCATTGCTATAGCCCTTATAGCCATTCTACCTACACGAGAGGGTAGTGGAGGAGGTGATCTCGGGATACCTTGGTTTGGTTGGAGTTCTTCTTGAATGGGTTCCTCAGAAGGTTGAGAAGCTTCAGAAGGTTGGGATGTTGCCCATTCCATTTGGGCTTTCCTTCTTCTCTCCTATTCCTCGGTGCCTCGGGTTGAATAGATTTTCCACACAATACATTTTTCCCTTACCATTTTGATTTGAATCCACCCTTTAATCTTTGAATCTAGGGAGATGGAGGGTAAGAATGTGGCTAGGAATTGTTTGAGGGAGATCTAGGGGATGAGGTGAAGGAAAAAATCAGATTTTTTTGGATCATGTTCGTTCAAATCTGATTGGATCGAGAGGCATATTTCAAAAATTTCCTCTCAAATCAGATCTGACACTCTTCAGATCTGATTTTATGATCTAATAAATAAAATAATTAATTTAAATTAAATCTAAATTAATGTTATCTTAGTTTTGGGTAATCCTATTATTCTTTGATGATCCTACTGATTGCCTGAGGTTCTGGATCTAGCCACGCAAGTGCCTGGCCTTTATCAGTATCCACTCAAATTAGATTTGGAGATCTTCTCCTTCTTTATTATGTCTCTAAAAATTAGATCTAAATCTAATTTGGAGGATCTTTAAAATTTCTTTCGAAGATCAGCAGTCGTCTCTGCAGCAGTGATGCCTTCTTCCTTTCTCGTCAGCCTTTTCTTACCTGGATTGCACCAAACTGAAGACCAACTTCCTTGGGCATGGAGAGGAGAGAGAGGATTAGAAGATGGCATGGAGGAGGAAGAGGGGCAGCCTTAGGGCATGGGCTAAGAGGAACTCTCTTTTTGGTTGGGCACAAATAGGGTTTATTTATAGACCCTACTGTGCCATGTAGTGCTGCATCATCCCGGCCAAGCACGTTGCTTCATACAATCAGATCTAAATCTGATTGGTGGGATGATATCACCTAATCCAATTAGATGAAAGCCTCACAGATTCATCCTTAGATAGTTCCTTAGATCGATCAAAGTCTATAGGTAAGAGTCACCTAGTTTGAATCCAAGAAGCAACCTGGAGTCCCATCTGTATGGGACTCCAGGCATCCCTATCCATGGGCGCACACCATCCTAGGCATGCACCCCCTCCTTTCCAAATTCCAGTGAGGGGATGAGCCTCTATCTGCTCTCCAATAAGTGTATGACACATGGGTAGATGTCCAAGGATCAAAGGTCAACGTTTGACCAAAGTCAAAGGACAAGAATTAGTAGGTGACAAAAAATGGCAGGTGATGTCTTAAATTTATCTCATAAATTAAGATAACCCTTTTCTGACTTGGACAAGCTCCAATCAGATCAGGTAAAGGTATCTAAGTGAGCACAAACATATTTGGCTCAATCAAGACAATTTTTAATGATAGAAAAAGGAGAATGTTAGGCTCAATCGTGTGCTAGCATGATTTTCTTGAACCTAATTGAATCTAATTCAAATCAATTGAACTGGGTTAGTCCAATTGATGATATCCAGATCCAAATCTTTGTTTGTATAATCCAACTAGATTTAGTTCTGTATGGTAATGGGATATGTCATGATCTCCATCATCGACATCATCGAAACTCCTTTTGATGGATCAGAACTATTTTGATTCAGACAACTAGAATGATCGATCATCTAAATCATTCTAATTGCTCCCAAAATCCTTTAGTGACACCTAGCAGTATATGGTGGCAACCCATCAGAACTGAAAAAAAATCACTCGATGTAGCTACTTGTGTGATTAAGTTCTTCTATCTTGAGCTCCGATCAGATTAGGGTTAAGGTGAACTCGTCAAACCCTAATTCTTATCATATGATTTAATCATTTGATCCAAGTCTGATGTAAAAATCTTAATAGAAACTCTTTCTATTATTTCACTCTCTGCCATGGCCATGGGCTTATGGACTTAATTTTCATGATCATCATAGGGCTACTCCTCATCCACCGAGGCAGATAGATTCCATCTTGGTGCAATCCAATTCCTACAATGAACATGCTATAGCCAACATACACCTTAGGATTCCAAATGGCTAAGAGACTGAGTCATGGTGTAGTCAAACTATAACACCCTCAAGGTAAACTGCCGAAGCACCTCAGATCAAAGAACCAGACATACTACTGCAGCTTCGAGTCAGTCATCGACGAGAAGGTAGACTTCCTTATGACTACTCGAGGTGGTCACGCTCAGTGCCCTCGTTCTCTAACAAGTACCTGTACTCTCGCTCCAGTGTCTCTACACTATAGACTCAAAATTCATCTACTATAAAGAAGTGATTGTACACTAATCTTTCGGATCATCACCATCCT
The DNA here is from genome assembly GCA_006176705.1 of Cocos nucifera. Lineage (NCBI taxonomy): Eukaryota > Viridiplantae > Streptophyta > Magnoliopsida > Arecales > Arecaceae > Cocos > Cocos nucifera. The sequence goes on along the minus strand of QRFJ01001937.1, from coordinate 361,139 downwards.
CATGACGATCCTATGGTCAAGAGCCTTTTATGAGTTAATAAATGAAAATTCATGTCTTAAATTTTCTACTCTTAAAAATATAAATTATCATTACCATTAACTCAAGGGATGTATCACAGACACTAAATATACATATGTGATAGAAAATAACCCATTTTATTATTTATAGTTAAAATTATAATTTTGCCCCTAGAAGTGTATTACAAGTGTCAGCCAATTTTGGCTTCTAAGGCACACATATCTAACACGAGGGATCCTCTACTCACCATAACGAAGGAGTTCTAGGGCATCGCGAATAGTCATGGGTCAATTTTAATCAACTGTGGCTCCGACCCTCGAGTCGACTCATGGTTTTCAATGAGTTTGTTCAAGTAGACTCAAGCAATGTTTCTAAAATTTTTAAAATTTTTGCGAGAATTTGACATTCAAATAATATTCAAATATTTTTCTTAATATTGCTCATTGATTATGCATTCAAAATTGATTCTCTGAATTTAATTTGGCTTACTTTGACTTTTTTTAAAAGAAATAAAATTTATTCTGGTTGATAGCAAAGCCCTAATTCTCTTCTAATGATGTTGAGTCTTTCTTCATTAAAAGATTTTATGAATATATCAGCTAATTGTTTGTCAGTATATGTAAATTCAAATACCACATCATTATTTTGTACATGATCTCTTGTAAAATGATGTCTTATTTTAATGTGTTTAGATCTTGAATATTGAATTAAATTTTTGGTTAAGTTGATTGCACTTGTATTATCACATCTTATTGGTATCTTATTAATTTTGAATCCAAAATCTTCGAGTTGTTGTTTGATCCATAAGATTTGGGCACAACAACTCCCAACAGCAATATATTCGACCTCGATCATAAATAGTGCTATTGAATTTTATTTCTTACTAAATCATGAAATTAAATTAACTTCTATGAATTGACATATGCCACTAGTGCTTTTCCTATCAAGTTTACAATCAGCAAAATTAGCATCAAAATATCGAATTAATTCAAACTGAGATGATCTATCACACCATAATCCTATATTAAGTGTTCCAGATAAGTATCTAAAGATTCTTTTAATAGCAAGCAAATATGATTTTTTAGGATCTGATTGATACCTAACACATATATAAATACTAAATACTATATTTGGTCTACTTTCAATAAGATAAAGGAGTGAGCCTATCATACCTCTATATAATTTCATATCTACTTTCTTACCCTTTTCATCTTTGTCAAGTTTATAGAACGTACTCATTGATGTGCCAATTGGTCTTAAGGACTCCATCCCACACTTCTTAAGTATCTCCCTTGTATACTTTGTTTGATTGATGGAGATTTCTTCTTCATTTTGCTTGATTTGAAGTCTGAGGAAGAAATTTAATTCTTTCATCATGCTTATCTCAAATCCATCCTGCATAAGCTTGACAAGTTCTTGATAAAGAAATTCATTAGTGGCACCAAAGATGATATCATCTACATAAATTTGTACAATCAATAGGTTTTCATCTTTTCTTTTTAGAAATTAAGTTTTATCAATATTTCCTCTAGTGAATTTATTTTTTAGTAAAAATTTACTTAATCTTTCATACCATGCACGTGGAGCTTGTTTTAGTCCATATAAGGCCTTATGCAATTTGAACACATGATTTGAAAATGCATGATTTTTAAATCCAGGTGGTTGTTCAATATGCACTTCCTCGACTATATAACTATTAAGAAATATATCTTTTACATTCGTTTGATATAATTTAAAATTCATGAAATATGCAAATGCAAGCAATAGTCTAATTGCTTCTAATCTAACTATTGGGACAAAAGTTTCATCAAAATCAATGCCTTCTTCTTGATTGTATCCTTTTGCTACTAATCTAGTTTTATTTCTAACAATGGTGCCATATTCATCCAATTTATTTCTATATAGCCATTTAGTTTCAATTATTGGGTAGTCATTTAATCTATCAATTAAGGTCCAAACCTTATTTCTTTCGAATTGATTTAATTCTTCTTGCATGGCATTAATCCAACATGGATCATTTTCAGCTTCTTCTATTCATTGAGATTCCATTTATGAAACAAAAGCTAAATAGTTATTAACATTTCTAAGATAGGATCAGGTTCTTACCCCTTATGATGGATCACCAATGATTAGATCTTTACGGTGTCCATGTGCATACCTCCATTATTTCGGCAATTCTTCTCTTAGGCTTGGAGTGGTCTCTTCATTCTTCTCTTCTTCTTCATTATTTTGAGTGGGAGCATCTTTTAGTGTAAGATTATCCATCTTGTCATGAAGATCACCTGCATCCTCATCTAAAGCATCTTCTTTTCTAGAAGACTTGTCATTATATTCATCAAAGATAACATAAATTGATTCTTCAACAATAAGAGTTTTCTTGTTGAAGACTCTATATGCCTTGCTTGATGAGGAGTACCCCAAGAAGATACCTTCATCTGACTTGGCATCAACTTTTGAAGTAATCTTTTTCATTATTTAGTATGGAACACTTGCAACCAAAAACATAAAAATAGTTGATATTTGATTTTCTATCTTTCCAAAGCTCATATGGAGTTTTCTTTAAAATAGGCCTTATTAAAACATGATTTAATGTATAACAAGTAGTATTTATTGCCTCAGCCCAAAAATATCTAGGTAAGTTACTTTCACACAACATAGCTTGTGCTATTTCTTATAATGTACGACTTTTTTCTTTCTACTACATTTTTTTATGGAGTTCTAGGTGCTGAAAAAATTATGATCAATTTTTTTTATTATAAAAATTTTAAAGTATTGATTTTTGAATTTTGTGCCATGATCACTACGTATGCATACAATTGATGTATTCTTTTTATTTAAAATCTTTCTATAAAATTTAGAAAATGCATTGAAGGCTTCATCTTTTTATGCTAAAAACATCACCCAAGTGAATCTTGAATAGTCATCTACAATTACTAGACCATACTTCTTACCTCCTAGACTAGTAGTCCTTGTAGGTCCAAATAAATCCATGTGTAGCAATTCTAAAAGTCTAGAGGTTGAAATTATGCCTTATGGTTTGAAAGAGTTCCTAATTTATTTTTCAAATTGACATGCATCACAAATTCAATTCTTTTCAAAATTCAATTTTTGTAATCCTCTTACAAAATCTTTCTTAATTAATTTTGAAAGTAAATTCATACTAGCATGACCGAATCTATAATGCCACAACTAACTAGTTTCATTGACTTTGGCATCCATTACCATAAGACATTGACCATTTTTCATGTGTAGATCATCAAGATCCACCATATATATATTGTTGTGTCTATGTCCTATGAACATGATGCCATTGTCATTGGGACTAGAAATAATACATCATAAAAATTTAAATATGACTTTAAATCCTTTATCATAGAATTGACTAGTACTAAGCAAATTATGTTTTAATTCATCAACTAACAATACAGTTTGGATAGATGTAGGAGTGATATGAGTGTTATCGATGCTAATGATGCACCCCTTTTCATTATCTCTAAATGTAACCACTTCTCCATCTTTAGGCTCAAGAGTGATAAATTGAGATTTATCACCCATCATGTGTCTTGAATAGTCACTATCAAGATACCAAAGTCTTTTCTTCTTCCAAGCTGCAAGATACTCCTAAACAAAGAAATCAAGTTGAACTTTTAGGTATCCAAGTCATCTTGGATTTTTTGGGGTTAGTACTCATGGTTCTTTTTGGAATCCAAACCATTTTAACCATTTTTTCTTTCAATTTTTTGAAATCATGTGCATAAAATTTATGACCAATTTTACCACAATAATAACATGAGATGTTTGAGGTAGAATTTGATGTAGCTTTGATAAATAGATTTTTCAATAATTTTTGCTTCTTATGAGGTTTAAATCCTAAACCTGCCTTGTTGAAAATAGCTCTTTGCTCATTCAACAACATATTCAATTTTTTAGAGCTATATGTAAATATCTCTATAAATGGTTTGATTTTTATTGATTATTCATTCAATTTTTGATTTTCATTGATTAGCAAATTCAATTTTTTAGAAATTCTTTCTTTTCATGAATAAGTTTAGAATTTAACTTTTACAAATCTTTATTTTTTAAGGTTACTTTTCTATATTCAGTCATAAGTTCAGAAAAAGCATCTTGTAACTCATCAAATATGAAATCTAAAGACTTTTCAGCATTTACCTCCTCATGATGTGCCATTAAGCAGAGATTGGCCACCTCTTGTGATTCTTCCTCGGAGCTAAAGTCCTCACTATCACTCCAAGTGGCCATCATCATCTTTTTCTTGAACTTTTTAGATGATTTCTTGAGAATAGTGTAGTTCATTCTAAAATAGCCCAATTTTTTGCATTCAAAGCAAATGGGTAGCTTCTTCTCTTTCTCTTTCTCCTTTTCTTTACTTAGCTTGAAGGAACCAGATCTAAGGTTTCACGGATAGATCTTGAAACTTTTTCAAGATCATGCAGTGAAAGACTTAAATAAATTAAATATTTATTTAAATAAATATGTAAATACTTAGATCTCAGATCTATTATATGATCAAGATATGATATTAAATTAAAAATTAAAATAAAATAAGAAAGAAAAGGTTGATCAGATCAACCTAGATCTACACTACATCAAATGCAGGTATAAAGTTAATAGATCAAATCTATTACCTGAGCAAGTTAAACGTTCTAACTTACTGATCTAGGCTTGAGGATGAAGTCACAAGCCGTACACATATCCGACCTTTAGGAGTCATTTACACGAGCCCACGAACACGATCAGAGATCCTGATGCAGGAAATCAGCACAGTATGCTAGCATTGTGCTGATCTCTCTTCGACGGTCGATCCGATGCTTTCTTCTTTAAAACTTGGATACTCAAAAATACCAAAAAAAAAGAGAAAGATTTATAATGCTGAGACATCTCTCAAAATCTCACAAAAAGAGAAGAAGAGATCTAGAACAAAGACCCTAGAAGAAGACCCTCTTCTTCTTCTTTGTTCTTTTTCTAGACACTCTGATTTGTGTTTTCAATATCTTCATGACCTAGATGAATTTTTCTCTAATTTCTCTCCACCAAAGAGGACTCTCAAATGTATGCAATCTACAAAAATTTTAGCAAAAAATTATTTTTAAATAAAGAGATATGTAGAGTCCAAGTTAGGTCAAAAACCTAGACTAGGAAGGACCAAATAAGAGAAGTTGTTGGGGCGCCCAACTCTTAGGCGCCCCCACCTTACTTTTCTGCCATGGACCAGCAAGGATGGAACACAAAAAATCCCTCTTTTATCATGGAAATCAGACAAAATAAAGAAAGATGGGTTGGCACACAATGGGAAGAAAATTTGGTCAACAAGGATTCTATCTCATAGAATCCTTAAGCAAAACTAATTCTCCTTTGACTTGGTCTTCCAACAAACTTTCATATGAGAAAAAGGAAGAGAGAAGGGAGGCATGAGATTGCTTGGAGTGTGGATATTATTCAAGTAAAAGTACAAAAATAAAAGGATGGGGCATGAGGATTAGGTGGCGTAAGGAATAGGAAGTCCTAGTCACACTAGGACTCCTATTTTGACTTGGTCAAACAAGGTCTTTTAACCAAATAAAAATAAGAGTAAACCAACCTAATTAGATAAGACCCTAATCCATTTAAAGACTTAATTAAATTAGATTTAACTAAATTTAATTTTGATTTAATTTTTTAATCAAATTAGAAAATTGGATTGACCCGAGTCCTAGTTAGACAAGGACTAGTTCTTCCTTGCACTTGACTTATCCAATAAGCTAATTGAACTTGATCCAATCAAGCCCAAACAAAATCTAATTAAATCATATTTAATTAAAATTAATCTCAAGCTACTAGCTTAATCAAATTAAGTCAATTAGCAATTAAATTGCTAATCGATCCTCCTGCAACACTTGCACTAGGTCAAACATCAACCATATTGATCGTTTGACCCTAAAATGATTCTAAATCGCTGATCAACCATCCGATCCAAATGTGAACACTTAATGTGTGTGACCTCATAGACCTGAACCTAAGCTAGTAGCATAGAAATAAATTTTTATACCAATCAAAGTGACCATCTAGTAATGATACCCGACGGTCGGATAGGTTGAAAAGTATAGAACACCATCCTTAGAACCTATGCAAATATAGTTTCCATATAATTTATCCCCTTGACCATAATGATGGTAGGATACCTCAGAGTTCAATTATCAACTCTGATCAGGTTTTTCACATTGTATTTCAAAATATCAAATCTATCTGATGGATTATCCTAGCCAACATTTTGTTATATTGAAATAAAGTGATACATTTTTCTCCAACTCTTAGAGTGGTCAATTCTATCTTGATCACACTCCAACTTTGCAAGTACTTGACTATGCCTAGAAGTCTTTCATTGTTGAATTAAAAATTTAGTTAGTCCGACACTAAAGCACAGTGAATTGCTTGCAAGTCACTGAGGTGATCTCAGGTCTAAGGAATACTTATACCTATATCCCATCAGAGACATTCTCGATAGCAGAATGCTCTAGAGTTGGTCATGTTCAATGATGATGTATCCATACATCTCACTTGTATGTCATACTAGTATCTCCATACTCCTTGGTTAAGAGGACAACCAACCTATATGGCATATAGCGACCTATGCTCGATAGACGCTGTCGTCCTAATTAATAGCCTATCATTTAGTCATGAACAAATTTAAGAACTAATTGATAAATCCTCTCTTTATTAAAACTAAATAGTCTTAAGGACTTCATCACAACAATGGAGTTCATTAGAAGATGTAAATTTATGATGAAAAAGATGCCAAAAAGTTTTTATTAATTAATAAATCAATTACAATATCTCAACCATTAATAGGCTGATGATTGGCTTTGGGACATAATTTCCAACAACTCTCACTTATCCTAAAGCCACTCGACATAGTATCTACTATCCATCTTTGACTTATGCTTGTTGAACTCCTTGATTGCCAGGGCTTTAGTGAAGGGGTCGGCTAGGTTTTCTTTTTCGTCGATCTTCTGAAGGTCGACGTCACCACGATCCATGATCACACGGACCAAATGAAAGCGGTACAGAATGTGCTTTGTCTACTGGTGTGCCTTCGGTTTCTTTGCTTGAGCTATGGCGCCAATGCTATCATAGTAGAGCAGGACTGGACCATCAATGAAAGGTGCTACTCCGAGCTCGGTGATGAACTTCCTCAGCTACACAGCTTTCTTTATTGCATCTGATGCTGCCATGTACTCTGCTTCGCAAACAGAGTCAGCCACTGTATGCTACTTGAAACTTTTTTAGCAGATGGCTCCATCATTTAGAATAAAGATATACTTCGATACACTTTTACTATCATCATGGTCAGATTGAAAGCTAGAGTCTGTAAATCCTACAAGCTTCAGATCCGACTCACCATAAACCAACCATCGATCCTTAGTATTTCTTAAATACTTAAGGATGGTTTTAACCACCTTCCAGTGATTTTCACTAGGGTCAGACTGGTATCTACTCACTACTTCTAGTGAGTATGCCACGTCTAGTCTCGTACATGTCATTGCATACATAATAGACCCCACTACCAAAGCATATGGAATTCTACTCATATGCTCTCTCTCTTCAGGAGTTGTCGAACAATCCTTCTTAGAGAGATAAATTCCTTGGCCTATTAGAAGGTAGCTCTTTTTGAAATTCTCCATGCTGAACCTCTTCAGCACAGTTTCTATGTACGTGGACTGGGATTTACTAAGCATCCTTTTAGATCTATCCCTATAGATATTCATCCCTAGGATGTAGGATACTTCATCGAAGTCCTTCATGGAAAACTATGATGATAATCAGACTTTTATTTCTTGTAGTGCAGAAATGTCATTTTTGATTAAAAGAGTATCATCTACATATAAAATAAGGAATACCACTGTTGGACCATTTGCCTATTTGTAAATGCAGGATTCTTCTCCATTCTTAACGAAGCCATACGTTTTGATCACTTTATCAAAATGCATATTCCAACTTCGAGATGCTTGCTTTAATCCATAAATGAATCTCTAAGGTCTGCACACCTTGGACTTATCTATGGATGTGAATCCCTCAGGTTGTATTATATACATCTCTTTGGTTAGCTCTCCATTTAGAAAAGTCATCTTCACATCCATCTGTTAGATCTCATAGTCTAGGTGGGTAGCTATTGCAAGCATTATCCGAATGGATTTGAGCATTATCACTAGAAAGAATGTCTCATCATAATCAATACCATAACGTTGACGATACTGCTGGGCAACCAGATGGGCTTTATAGATCTCCACCTTTCGTCTGTGCCTCTTTTTCTTTTGAATATCTATTTACACCCAATGGATTTAACCCCTTCGAGTGGGTCAACTAATGTCCATACATCATTGACCTTCATGAAATCCATTTTGGATCTCATGGCTTCTAGCCATTTTTTAGAGTTGGGTCTCTGCATCGCATCTATATAAGTGATCGGATCCTCATCGTTCTCATCGAGTTTGATAGGATCACCATCCTGGACCAAGAATCCATAGTATCTATTCGAATGGCGCGGTACTCTACCAGATTGCCTTAATGGTGCGGGTTCACTAGGCTCTGGATTTAATCTAATCAAATCCGATTTTGGTTCAGCTACAGATGTCGATTTTTCTACCTATTGAACTTCCTCAAGTTTAACCTTAGAGGCAATAGTTCCTTCACCAAAGAATTTCTTTTCCAAAAAGATTACCCTAAGACTAACGAATACCTTTTGTTCATCAACATGGTAGAAATAGTATCCTTTACTTTCTTTGGAATATCCTATAAATACACACTTATCAGATTGGGGTCCAAGTTTATCTGTTTGCAAATATTTGACATAGGCCAGACAATCCTAAACCCGTAGGTGTGAGAGTGTAGGCCTATGCCCAGTCCATATCTCATATGAAGTCTTTGTGATAGATTTACTTGATACATTATTCAATATATAACATGCAGTCTCAAGAGCATAACCCCAAAATGAAATAGGCAGACTAGCAAAATCGATTATGGATCGAACCATGTCCAACAAGGTTCGATTTCTCCTTTTCGATACACTATTATGCCATGGTATCCCAGGAGGAGTCCATTGTGAGAGAATTCCATTCTCTTCTAGATATGTCAAGAACTCACTGGATAGATATTCATTTCCTCGATCCGATCGAAGAGTTTTAATATTCTTTCCAGTTTATTTTTCTACTTTACTTCGGAATCTTTTAAACATTTTAAATAAATCTGACTTATATTTTATTAGATAAATATATCCATACTTGGATAGATCATCTATGAAAGTTATGAAGTAGAAATATCCACCTCTGGCATCTGTGCTCATTGGTCTACATACATCAATATATACTAGACCTAAGTGCTCAGTAACTCTTTCACCCTTTCCAATAAAAGGTGACTTGGTCATTTTTTCAAGAAGACAGGACTCACAGGTTGGAAGTGATTCACAATCACTGACTTCAAGGATTTCCTCTTGGGTCAACCTATTTATCCTATTCTTGTTAATGTCACCTAGCCTATAGTGCCATAGGTAGATATCAAAGATATTATCTAATCTAGGGTGTTTTCTAGATGTGTACATTACACTCACAAGCTGTGATAAAATATAAATACCATTTCTTTATTGTTCTTACATTATTGTAACATCATTCATAATAATATCACAATAATCTTTCTTTATAGATAAATGATAACCATCCTTGGTCAAAAGGCTAACATAGATTATATTCATCAGAAAGAAAGGATAATAATGATATTCATTTAAAAAATGATATTAGTATTGAAAATAAGTTGAACTATTCCCATAGTTAGAACTGGAACAGACCTTCCATCTCCAACATTCAGGAATCGCTTTCTCAAATCTTCTACTAATTTGAAGTTTTTACAATGTATTGCAAATATGGACTGAACTTTCAGTATCCAATACCCAAGTAGAAGTATCACAAATAGAGAAATTACAAAGTGTTATCATATAACATCCTTAGTCAACAACTACTTGCTTATCTCTCTTATTCGACTTGTTGGGGTCATGGAAATCATAATACTGAGGATAGTTCCTCTTCCAATATCCCTGCTTCTTACAATGAAAGCACTCTGCCTGATTTAGATTATTCTTGAATCTTATATTTAAATTGAGCATAGAGGCCCCAACACGAACCACTTCGTGCTGCTGAACAACATTCAACTTTCAATACTTATTATTGAAGTTGGGTTCCATAAGTTAATCCCTATCTAACAGTGAATGAAACAACTATGGTTAGGGTTTAAATGCATAAAGGAGAACCAAAAGACTAATTAGTAATTGATTCATTAAACCTAAAGATTTGGACTTTAATCAAAAGGTTTCTCCCACTATTTTATTTGAATTGGTAGTCTCTACCTCCAATTCGAGTAATTATCCTAATTTCTTAGTAGGTACAAGAATCAACATAGATTGCACACAAACTCAACTTTGGTTGGCCAATCCATGTACATCTAAGGGTAGGTTCATAATCAATTATTTTTTCAAATAATTTTTAGTAATTAAATTTTGCCCTAGCACATGATCAGTTGGCTTTGGCCTTCTTAAAAAAGTATCCAATTAGGTCCAACCATTAACATGACCATACTTAGCCCATCTAACCAATGAATGATCAGGCCCAACTTTGGTTGGCCCACCTGACCACCGTTTAAAAAGATATATCAAAGAGATCATATAATGAATGATAATTCCATCAATTGATAAGCACCAAGCCTTTGGGCCTCCAATGATTATCCAACTGATGGATCCATTATCATCCACTTTAATGGAAGGCTATGATCCAGTTATCATATAACTATTTTATTTTAGGAACCTAATAATTTTAGAAAATTTATTTATAGAAGTGAGTAGGTCAGATTAACCAGCTTGTCATGATCATCCCACTAGCTTCACCAAGTCAGATTAACAGGCTGGTCTAAGAGCACCTAAATTAGTTACACTGATTTACCTAGCTGACATGGGTCAGCTCGAATAGTCAAGTGATTCAATCAAAACATAATCTCACCAAAAGGTCAGGTAAATTCGATCGGTGAGAGGGTCTACCAAAGCTTACCTTAGACACCATAAAAAATGGTCAGGTAAGCAGGTTGCCAATTAAAAACCACCGATCTAGTTTACCTTAGATACCAACTGGTTTAATTAGTTTCAATTATATCAACCTAACAGTTCATGCTAGATCGTGTAGCCAAGAATCAAGTCCATCTTATGTCTTGTTAAAGATAAGGACTTGACCAACTACAACTATTGTAATTAATCTAGAGAATCCTTGACCTAATCTAAGACAATAATTGATTAGATTTAGTCAATTCTCTAATTATGTCCATTCTTTAATCTAACCCTAGGTCTAACCTAATTTATGGACCTAATTCCCACTAATCCATTTAACCCAATGTGTTATGATTTGTGTCTTAGGATCTTCAATTCATAATCCAAGATCCTAATCAATCAACTTCTTAATTCTCAATTAAGTTTTGGGATGGGCTAAGGGTTGGGATTCGGCTTTTCAAAAATGATTTTTATATTTATAAAATATTTTTACAACATGGTTCTATTAACCAAGTTGCATGTTTGATTCATAATCAATATGCAAGTAAAATAAACATAAAACTACTTTAGATCTAATCTAAATAGGTTCATGTAATTGAAATAGTTTCAATAATAATCAATCATAAATCTTCCTAGATCAAATCTAACATATTTATGATGATTAAAATTAGAATAAAATATTTTTAATTAGATCATAAAAATTTTTAGATCTAATCTAAAATTTTATGATCAATATTTTAGATCAACACGTACTAGGATGACCTATTCACTGTAAGGGGTAAACCTTATAGCAGGACAACCTTATGGCAGTCTGTGCAATCTAAAATATTTTATTTTTAGATCTAAAACTATTTTAAATCTATTAAATTATAAATAAAATTAAATTAAATCTAATAAATTTATTATTATAGTTAGATCATCACGAACTAGGATAATCTTTTCACTGTAAGGGATAAATCTTACAGTAGGACAACCTTATAGCAGTTCATGAGATCTTTTTTTTAAAAAATATATATATATTTAATAATTAGATTATAAATTAAATTTAATTTAAAAAATAATCTAAACATGCATAAAAATCATGTAACAAGAATCTAGGCTCTGATACCAATTGAAGGAACCAAATCTAGGGTTTCATAGGTAGATCTTGAAATTTTTTCAAGATCATGCAGCGAAAGACTTAAATAAATTAAATATTTAATTAAATAAATATATAAATATATAGATATTAGATCTATTATATAATCAAGATATGATATTAAATCAAAAATTAAAATCAAATAAGAAAGAAAAGATAGATCAAATCAACCTAGATCTACACTACATCAAATGCAGGTATGAAGTTAATAGATCAGATCTATTACATGAGCAAGTTAGATGTTCTAACTTGCTGATCCAAGCTTGAGGAAGAAGTCATGAGCCACACACACATCCGGCCTTTAGAAGTCATCCACACGAGCCTATGAGCATGATCAGAGATCCTGATGCAGGAAATCAGCATAGTATGCTAGCACTATGTTGATCTCTCTTCAATGATCAATTCGATGCTTCCTTCTTTGAAACTTAGATACTCCAAAATACTAGAAGAAAAGAGAAAGATTTATGATGCTGAGATACCTCTCAAAATCTCACAAAAAGGGAGGAAGAGATCTAGAACAAAAACCCTAGAAGAAGACCCTCTTCTTCTTCTTTGTTCTTTTTCTAGACATCCTGATTTGTGTTTTCAATATTTCCACAACCTAGATGAATTTTTCTTTGATTTTTCTACACAAAAGAGGACTCTCAAATTTTTACAATATATAAAAATTTTAATAAAAAATTCTTTTTAAATAAAGAGATATGTAGAGTTCAAGTTAGGTTAAAAACCTAGACTATGAAGGACCAAATGAGGGAAGTTGTTGGGTTGGGCGCCCTCACCTTACTTTTCTGCCATGGACCAGCAAGGGGGGCACACAAAAAATCCCTCTTTTACCATGTAAATCAGAGAAAATAAAGAAAGTTGGGTTGGCACACAATGGGAGGAAGATTTGGTCAATAAGAATTCTATCTCATAGAATCCTTAAGTAAAACTAATTTCCTTTTTGACTTGGTCTTCCAACAAACTTCCATATGAGAAAAAAGAAGAGAGAAGGAAGACATGAGATTGCTTGGGATGGGGAGATTATTCAAGTAAAAACATAAAAAGAAAAGGGTGGAAAGTGAGGATTAGGTGGCATAAGGAATAGGGAGTCTTAGTCACAATAAGACTCCTATTTTGACTTGGTCAAACAAGATCTTTTAACTAAATAAAAATAAGAATAAACCAATCTAATTAAATAAAGTTCTAACCTATTTAAAGACTTAATTAAATTATATTCAATTAGATTTAATTTTAATTTAATTTTTTAATCAAATTAAAAAAATTGGGTTGACCCAAGTCCTAGTTAGACTAAGACTAGTTCTTCCTTGCACTTGACTTATCCAATAAGCCAATTGGACTTGATCTAATCAAGTCCAAACCAAATCTAATTAAATTATATTTAATTAGACTTAATTTTAGCCTACTGGTTTAATCAAATTAAGTCAATTAGCAATCAAATTATTAATCGATCTTCCTACAACACTTGCACTAGGTTAAACATCAACCGTATTAATTATTTAATCCTAAAATGATTCTAAATTGCTGATCAACCATCCGATCGAAATGTGAACTCTTAATGTGTGTGACCTCATAGGTCCTAACCTAAGTCGATAGTACAGAAATAAATTTTTATACCAATCAAAGTGACCATCTTGCAATGATACCCAATGGTCTGATAGGTCGAAAAGTGTAGAACACCATCCTTAGAATCCATGCAAATATAGTTTTCATATAATTCATCCCCCTGACCATAATGCTTGTATGATACCTCAGAGTTTAACTATCAACTTTGATCAGATTGTCCACATTATATTTCAAAATATCAAATCCATCTAATGGATTATCCTGGCCAAGGTTTTGCTATATTGAAATACAGTGATACATTCTTCTCCAACTCTTAGAGTGGTCAATTCCATCTTAATCACACTCCGAATTTGCAGGTACTTGACTGTGCCCACAAGCCTTCCATTGTTGAATTAAAAATTTAGTTAGTCTGGTACCAAAGCACAGTGAGTTGCTTGCAAGTCACTGAGGTGATCTTAGGTCTAAGGGATACTTATACCTATATCCCATCAAAGGCATTCTTGATAGCAGAATGCTCTGAAGTTGGTCACGTTCAATGATGATGTACCCATACATCTTACCTGTATGCCATACCAGTGTCTCCATACTCCTTGGTTAAGAGAACAACCAACCTATATGGTATATAGTGATCTATGCTCGATAGATGCTGTCATCCTAATTAACAGCTTATCATTTGGTCGTGAACAAATTTAAGAACTAATCGATAAATCCTCTCTTTATTGAAACTAAATAGTCCTAAGGACTTCATCACAATAATGGAGTTCATTAGAAGATGTAAATTTATGATGAAAAAGATGCCAAAAAATTTTTATTAATTAATAAATTAATTATAATATCTCAATTGTCAATAGACTGATGATTGACTTTGGGACACAATTCCTAATATAGCTCATCCTTGAAGGTCTTCTTCTTGAATCCTTGTTTCTTCTTTCTCATAAACCTTTGGAACTTTCTTGCAATCAAGGCCAAGTCTTCTTCTTCCTCCTCTTCATCGGATTCTTCACTTTCATCATCCTTGAAGGTAGTTGTCTTGAGAGCTATGGTCTTCTTCTTCTTAGTTTCTTCCTCCATATTTTGCCTCATGTTTAATTCATGATGTTGGAAAATGTATCTCAAAATCAATCGTCAGCCTATTGACGGTTGTGCTATCTTATAATTATAATCAATTTATTAATAAATAAAATAAATATTTTGATATTTTTATCATAAAATTTACATCTTCCAATGAACTCCATTATTGTGATAAAATCCTTAAGACTATTTAGTTTTGATAAAAAGAGAATTTATCAATTAGTCTTTAAACTGTTCATGATCAAATCATATGATGTTAATTAGGATGATAGATTTATCAAGCATAGATCATTGTATGCCATATAGGTTGATTATTCTCTTAACCAAGGACTATGGAGACACCAGTATGGCATATAAGTGAGATATAAGGATACATTATCATTGAACGTGACCAACTTTAGAGTATTCTACTATCGAGAATTGCTCTGATAGGATTTAGGTATAAATATCCCTTAGACCTGAGATCACCATAATGGCTTGCAAGCAACTCACTGTGCATTGATATCAGACTAACCAAATTTTTAATTTAGTAATGAAAGATTTTTTGGCACAGTCAAGTACCTATAAAGTCGGTGAGTGATCAAGATGGGATTGACCACTCTAAGAGTTCAAGAAGAATGCATCACTATATTTCAATATAGCAAAATCTTGGCCAGGATAATCCATGAGATAGATTTGATATTTTAAAATATAATTTGGATGACCTAATTAAGATTCATAGTTAAACTATAAGATATTCTATAAACATTTAGGTTAAGAGGATGAATTATATGGAAACTATATCCATATGGCTTCTAAGGATGTTGTTCTACACATTTGACCTATTCGATAGTCAGGTACTATTGCTAGATGGTTACTTTGAATAGTATAAAAATTTATTTCTATACTACTGGCTTAGATTCAGACCTATGGGATCACATGCATAAGAGTTTTTGATCTGATCGGATGGTTGATCAACAATTAAGAATCATTCTAGGATTAAACGATCAATACGATTGATGTTTAATCTAGTGCAAGTATTACAGGAGGATCGATTAGCAATTCAATTGCTAATTAGCTTAATTTGATTAAGTCAGAGAGTTAAGATTAAGTTTAATTAAATATAATTTAATTAGATTTAGTTTAAACTTGATTAGATCAAATTCAATTAGTTTATTAGATGAGCCAATTGTAAGGAAGAACTAGTCCTAGTTCAATTAGGACTTGATTGAATCCAATCTCTAATTTGATTAAAAATTAAATCAATATTAAATCTAGTTTAATATGATTTAATTAGGTTATTAGTTGGACTAAGATCTATTCTAGTTAGGTTAAATAAATCCTAATTTAATTTGATGCATAGATCACTTAGACCAAGTCAAAATAGGAGTCCTAGTATGACTAGGACTCACTATTCCTTATGCCATTGACTCCTCATGCCCCCTACACCCCTTTTTCTTTATTTTGTTCATGAAAACCCTGCTCTCCAAGGTCTTCACACATGCTCCCTTGCTCCCATTCTTTCTTACATGGAAATTTGTTAGTGGACCATGTCTAATAAGGCTATTTGGTTTGAAATCAAACTCTATTTGATAGAGTTTGATGCAACCAAAACTCTATCTCTTTGTGCCACCAACCACCCTTATTATTTCTTGGTTTCTTGTAGGATAGAGGAGGATTTTGTGCACCTATTTTCTAGTGATCCATGGAAGAAAAATTGGAGGGTGCACCCAAGAGTTGGGCACCCCATATGTTGTCATATTTGGACATACCTTGTCTAGGTATTTGACCTAGACAAGGAGTGTGTCCTAACTCTTTACTTAAAGGGTCTTTAGCCCTAATCTTTTTAGAGATTTTAGATCTTATAGAGAGGTTCTTGCACATGGAAGGAGCTAGGAAAGAAAGGCTTAGGGCATGGGATTTGTAGAGACACCAATCAAGGTGTCTAGGTGAAAGAATAAAGAAGAAGAAGAGGGTCTTCTTCTAGGGTTTTCTTTTAAATCTCTTCCTCCATCTTTTATAAGTGTTTGAGAGGTGTCTTAGTGTCACAAACCTTCTTCCTCATCTTCTATAAGTTGGAGAGTCTGAGTCATGAAGAAGGAAGATCCAAATCGACCATCGAAGAAGGATCAGCATAGTACTAGCATATTGTGCTGATTTTCAGGCATCGCACTTCTGATCAGAGATCGAGGACTTGTGTGGACATCCTATAGAAGATGGAAGGATGTGTGGCTTGGAGCATCATCCTCAGCCCTAGATTAGCGAGTTAGAATGTCTAACTTGCAAAGATAATAAAAATCTAATCTCTTACTTATATGTCTAGATCTAATCTAGAGTAGTCTGCTGTTGATATGATCAAAATGCTATTTTTTAATATTTTAATTTTTAATTTAATAACATACTTTAATTATATAATATAATTCTAGATCTAGAGTTTTATATTATTTTATTCATAAATTAATGAGATTAATTCATCTCTTTCACTATACTTTTGAAAATGTTTCAAAAGCTAACCCTAGAACTATAGATATGTTTTCTTCAATTGGTATCAGAGCTATGGTTCTTCATTACATAATTAGGGATACATGTTTAGATTATTTTTAGATTAGATCTAATTTATAATTTAATATTTAAATCTAAAATTAAAAATAGATCATACGAACTGATATAAGGTTGTCCTATTGGAAGGTTTACTCCTTATAGTAGAGAAGTTGTCCTAGTTCGTGTAGATCTATTATTAATCATAAATTTATTAGATATGATCCAATTTTTATTTATAATTTATTAGATTTAAAATAAATTTAAATCTAAAAATGAATATTTTAGATTACACGGACTAATTATAAGGTTGTCTTGCCGTAAGGTTTAACCCTTATAGTGGGAGGTTGTCCTAGTATGTACTGATCTAAAATCTTGATCATAAAATTTTAGATTAAATCTAAAAAATTTTATGATCTAATTAAAAATATTTTAATATAATTTTTATCATCATAAATATGTTATATTCGATCTAAGTTGATTTATGATTGATTAGAATTGAAATAGTTTCAATTACATGGACATGCTTAGATTAGATCTAAAGTGGTTTCATGTCTATTTTATTTGCATATTGATTATGAATCAAACATGCAACTAGTTGGTAGAACCATATTGTAAAAATATTTTATAAACATGAAAATCATTTTCAAAATGCCAAACCCCAACCCTCAGCCGAAAACTTAATTAAGAATTAAGAGTTGTTTTGATTAGGATCTAGGATTGTGAATTGAAGATTCTAAGATACAAATCATAACACATTAGATTAATGGGTTAGTAAAAATTAGGTCTATTAATTAGATTAGACCTAAGGTTAGATTAAAGAATGGACTTAATTAAAAAATTGACTAAATCTAATCAATACTTGTCTTAGATTAGATCAAAGATTCTCTAGATCAATTACAATAGTTGTAGTTGGTCAAGTTCATGTCCTTAACGAGAACCAAGATAGACTTGATTCTTAGCTACGTGGTCTAGCATGAACTATTAGATTGATCTAATCAAGACTAATTAATCAATTGGTGTCTAAGGTAAGTCTGGCATTCCAGATCGGTGGTTTTTAATTGGTAGCCTACTTACCTGGCCATTTCTGATGGTGTCTAAGGCAAGCTTTGGCAGACCCTCCCACTGATCTCACTTACCTGGCCTTCTTAGTGAAATTATATTTTGATTAGATCACTTAACAATTCGAGCTAACCCATGTCAGCTAGGTAAATCAATGTGACTAATTTAGGTGCTCCTAGACTAGCTTATTAATGGTCTCTTTTAAGCTAACTTGGTGAAGCCAGTGGAAGGATCATGACAAGTTGGTTCATCTAACCTTATTTCTTCTAAAATCAAATCAATTAAATCTTCTAAAATTATTAGGTCCTTAAAATGAAATAGTTATGGTGATAACTAAATCATAGCCTCCCATTAAGTGGATGATAATGAGTTCATTATTTCGATAATCATTGGAGGCCCAAAGGCCTGGTGCTTATCAACTAATGAAATTATCAATCATAATATGACTTCTTAACTGCATCTTTTTAAATGGTGGATAGAATGACCAACCAAAGTTGGGCTTAATCATTTATTGGTTAGATGGACCAAGTATGGTCATATTAATGGCTGGACCTAACCGAACTTTTTTAGTGGAGGCCAAAGCATACTGATTAGGGATTGGGGCAAAATTAAATTACTAAAAATTATTTTAAAAAATTATTGGTTCTAAACCTATCCTTAGATGTACATGGGTTGACCAACCAAAGTTGAGCATGTGTGCAGTCTATGTGGATTCTAGTACCCACTAAGAAATTAGGATAATTCCTCGAATTAGAGGTAGAGGCTATTAATTCGAATAAAATAGCAAGAGAACCTTTTGATTAAGGTCCAAACCTTTAGGTTTAATGAATCAATTATTGATTAGATTTTGTTTTTCCTTTTGTGTAGATATAGCCACTTTTCTTTTACTCCGATCATTGTTTGACAATGTTAAGCTAGTGGAACCCAACTTCAGTAGTCGGTACCATAAGTTGAAAATTATCCTGGAGCATGAAATGATCTTATACGTGTTGATAGATCTAGCAATTGAGAAGCTAGCTACAAATGCACGTAGGTCAGTTATAGACACATATCAGAAATGGCTCCATGATCGAACCATGATATGCTGTATTATGCTGGTAGCTATGAGTGATGAGTTCAGTCATAGGTTCAAGAAGCTTAGCAAAAGACATGCTTCAAGTATTAAAGGATTCTTTTGGCACACCTGATGATGTTGAGAGTTACAAGATTGGTTGTGCCATCTTCAATGCCAGGATGAGGGATGGAGCTTCAGTCACTGATCATGTACTATACATGATCGAGCTGATGGAGCATTTGAGCAAGCTCGGCTTTCTCTTGCATGAGCAGCTAGGAAAAGATGATACTGAACTCACTACCTAAGTCTTATCTCCTATTCCTCACTCATTATAGAATGACAAAGCCTGAAGTTAACTACCACAGATTATTAGAATTACTTCAGAACTTTGAGAAGGATCACCAGCTCCATAAGAAGTCGGTGAACTTAGTGGGAGGTTCATCTTCTGATTCTTGATCCTTTAAGAAAGGAAAGAAGAACAATAAGAAGAAGTCCAAGAAGATGCAAGTTCAGATTGAGATATCTATGCAGGGCTAGACCAAGAAGATAAAGCTCGATAAAAGTCAAGCTGAGTGCTTCTTCTCTAAAAAGCGGGGGTACTGGAAGAGGAACTGTCCTCAGTATATTATCTTTTTGGACCTAAATAGGCTGAGAAAAAATAAGCTATTGCTGGGCAAGGTATTTATATAATAACATCTTGAAATTTCTCTATCTATGATATTACTGACTGGGTATTAGATATTGATAGCTCTTATCATATTTGCAATTTGTTGCAAGGGTTGCAGGTCAGTAGGAGATTCAAGCAAGACGAGAGGTTCCTGAATGTTGGAGATGGAAAACCAGTTTCAGTTCTAGCATTAGGATTCTTACAGCTTATATTTGAGTCTCATAGTATTATTTTTAAT
The DNA here is from genome assembly GCA_006176705.1 of Cocos nucifera. Lineage (NCBI taxonomy): Eukaryota > Viridiplantae > Streptophyta > Magnoliopsida > Arecales > Arecaceae > Cocos > Cocos nucifera. The sequence continues at coordinate 340,730 of QRFJ01001937.1, read as the reverse complement.
GATTATCATTTTTATCCTAGTTTCTTTTTGAATATTATTTCTATAGGCCTCTTGGTCAAAAATAATTATGAAATTTTGATAAAGAAAGAATTTTGTAATGTCATTATGAATGGTGTTACTATATTCTTTGGATATTTGAATAATGGTGTATATATGTTATCACAAACTATTAGTATAGTCTATTCCACTAGCAAGCATTTTAGATCAGATAGTGTGTCTAATATCTACTTATGGTATTGTAGGCTAGGTCACATTAACAAGAATAGGATAAATAGATTGACTCAAGAGGGTATCCTCAAAGTTAGTAATTATGAATCACTTTCAACCTATCAGTCTTGTTTACTTAAAAAAATGATCAAGTCATCTTTTACTAGAAAAAGTGAAAGAGCCACTAACCTCTTAGGTCTAGTACATACTAATGTATGTGGGCCTATGAGCACTAGTGCCTGAGGTGGATATCTCTACTTCATTACTTTCATAGATGATCTATCCAGATATGGATATGTATATCTGATGAAACATAAGTTGGATTCATTTAAAATGTTCAAATGATTCCGAAGTGAAGTAGAAAAGTAAATTAAGAAGAGTATTAAAACTCTTCGATCTGATCAAGAAGGAGAATACCTTTTTAGTGAGTTTCTCACATATCTAAGAAAGACTAAGATTCTCTTCCAATAGACTCCTCTAGGAACACCATAGCATAATGGTGTGTCTGAAAGGAGGAATCAGACTCTATTGGACATGGTCTGATCCATGATGAGTTTTATCAGGTTGTCGATATCCTTTTGGGGATATGCACTCGAATCGACTTGCTATCTTCTAAATAGGATTCCAAGTCTATAGTTAAAACTCTGTATGAGATATGGATAAGGCGTAAGCTAGTGCTTTCACACCTTAGGGTCTAGGAGTGCCTGGCTTATATGAAATAGTTAATCACAGATAAACTTGTATCTAAGTAAGATAAGTGTACATTCATAGGATACCACAAAGAAATTAAAGGATATATTTTCTATCGTGTTGATGAACAAAAAGTGTTCGTTAATCTTAAGACAATCTTTTTGAAAAAAAAATTTCTTAGAGAAGGAACCATTACCTCTAAGATTGAACTTGATAAAGTTCAACAAGTTGAAAGACCAACACCAATAGCTGAACCTGATTCAGATTTGATTAGATCAAATCCTGAGCCCAATATACCTATACCATTAAGGCAATCCGGTAAAGTACCACATCAATTAGATAGATACTATAATTTCTTGGTCTGGAATAGTGATCCCATCGAACACGATGAAAATGATGAGGATCCGATCATCTATATGGACGTAATGCAGAGATCTGATTCTAAGAAATGGCTTGAGGCCATGAAATCTAAAATGGAGTCCATGAAGGTCAACAATGTGTGGACATTGGTTAACCCACCCAAAAGGATTAAATTCATTAGGTGTAAATGGATCTTCAAGAGGAAGAGAGGCTCAAATGGAAAGGTGGAGACTTATAAAGCCCATCTGATTGCCAGGAGGTATCGTCAATGTTATGGTATTAATATGACAAGACGTTCTTTCCTGTGGCAATGCTCAAATCATTCAGATAATGCTTGCAATAGCTATCCATCTCGACTACGAAATCTAACAAATAGATGTGAAAATAGCTTTCTTGAATGGAGAGCTGATCAAAGAGATGTATATGATACAATCTGAAGGATTCACATCCATAGATGAGTTCAAGGTGTGCAAGTTTCATAGATCCATTTATGGATTAAAACAAGCATCTCAGAGTTGGAACATGCATTTTGATAAGGTGATCAAAACATATGGCTTCGTTAAGAATGGAGAAGAGCCCTGCATTTATAAATGAAAAAATGGTTCAATAGTAGTATTCCTTGTCTTGTATGTGGATGACATTCTATTAATCAAGAATGACATCCCCGCACTATAAGAAATAAAAGTTTGATTGTCATCTTAGTTTTCTATGAAGGACATAAGTGAAGCATCCTACATTCTAAGAATAAAGATTTATAGAGATAGATCTAAAAGGATGCTTGGGTTATCCCAGTCCACGTATATAGAAACTGTGCTAAAGAGGTTCAACATAAAAAATTCCAAAAAGGACTATCTTTCAATAGGCCATGAAATTTTTTTCTTTAAGAAGAATTATCTGATAACTCCTAAAGAGAGAGAGCATTTGAGTAGAGTCCCATATGCTTCGATAGTGGGATCTATCACATACGCCATAACATATACGAGACTAGATGTGGCAAACTCACTAGGAGTAGTGAGTAGATACCAATCTAATCCAGAAGAATCACTAGAAAGTGGTGAAAGCCATCCCTAAGTATTCAAGAAATACTAAGAACCAATGATTGGTTTATGATAAGTGAGACCTAAAACTTGTGGGATTTACTGACTTCAGCTTTTAATCTGACCATGATGACAATAAAAGCATGTCGGATTATATCTTTATCCTAAATGGTAGAGCCATCTACTAGAAGAGTTCCAAGCAGTATACTGTGGCAGACTCTATTTATGAAGTAGAGTACATCGTAGTATTAGATGCCATAAATAAAGTTGTGTGGCTGAGAAAATACATCACTGAGCTCGAAGTAGCATCCTCCCTTTATGGTCCAATCCTGCTCTACTGTGACTGCACTAATATCATTGCTCAGGCAAAGAAACTGAAAGCACACTAGCGGATGAAGCATATATTGCACTGCTACCACTTAATTCGAAAGATCATGGATCGAGGTGACGTCGACCTTCAAAAGATCAATGGAAAGGATAACCTAGCTGACCCCTTTACTAAAGCCCTAGCAATAAAGAAGTTCGATAACCACAAGTCGAAGATGGGTATTAGATACTGTGCCGAGTGGCTTTAGAATAAGTGGGAGTTATTGGAAAATGTGTCCCAAAGTCAATCATCAGTTTGTTGATGATTGTGCTACCTTATATTATAATTAATTTATAAATAAATAAAATAAATATTTTGGTATTTTCATCATAAAGTTTACATCTTCTAATAAACTCTATTATTGTGATGAAGTTTTTAGGATTATTTAGTTTCGATAAAGAGAGGATTTATTAATTAGTCCTTAAACTGTTCATGACCAAATGACATGCTATTAATTAGGACAATAGCATTTATCAAGCATAGATCATTGCATACCATATAAGTTGGTTGTCCTCTTAACCAACTATGAAGACACTGGTATGGCATATATGTGAGATATAAGGGTACATCATCACTGAACGTGACTAACTCCAGAGCATTCTGCTATCGAGAATTGCTCTGATGGGATATAGGTATAAGTGTTCCTTAGACTTGAGATCACCATAGTGTTTTGCAAGCAACTCACTGTGATTTAGTACTAGACTAACTAAATTTCTAATTCAATAATGGAAGGTTTTTAGGCATAGTTAAGTACCTACGAAGTCGGTGAGTGATCAAAATGGGATTGACCACTCTAAGAGTTGGAGAAGAATGCATCACTGTATTTCAATATAGCAAAACCTTGATCAAGATAATCCATGAGATGGATTTGATATTTTGAAATATAATGTAGATGACCTAATCGAGTTTGATAGTTAAACTCTGAGGTGTCCTACGAGCATTTAGGCTAAGAAGATGAATTATATGAAAACTCTATCCACATGGGTTCTAAGGATGTTGTTCTATACATTCGACCTATCCGATCGTCGGGTACCATTGCTAGATAGTCACTTCAATTGATACAAAAAATTATTTCTATGCCATCAACTTAGTTTCAGACCTACGGGGTCACACACATAAGAGTTTTCGATCAGATCAGATGGTTGATCGACGATTAAAAATTATTTAACCTAGTGCAAGTATTACAGGAGGATCGATTAGCAATTTGATTAATAATTTACTTAATTTGATTAAGCAAGAGGGCTGAGATTAAGTCTAATTAAATATAATTTAATTAGATTTGGTTTGGGTTTAATTGGATCAAGTCCAATTGGTTTATTAGATGAGCCAATTATAAGAAAGAACTAGTCCTAATTCAATTAGAACCTGATTAAACTCAATCTCTAATTTAATTAAATATTATTAAATATAATTTAATCTAATTTAATTAGATTATTAGTTGGACTAAGACCTATTCTAATTGAATTAAATAAATCATGATTTAATTTGATTTTTAGATCACTTGGACCAAGTCAAAATAGGAGTCCTAATATGACTAAGACTCACTATTCCTTGCACCATTGACTCCTCACGCACCCCATGCCCCTTTATCTTTGTTTTGTTTATGGAAACCCCTCTCTCCCAGGTCTTCATGTGCACCCCCTTGCTCCCATTCTTTCTTACATGGAAGTTTGTTAGTGCACCAAGTCAAATAAGGCTATTTAGTTTTAAATCAAACTCTATTTGATATAGTTTGATGCAATCAAAACTCTATCTCTTTGTGCTGCCAACCATCCTTATTATTTTCTGGTTTTTTTATGAGAAAGATGTGGATTTTGTGCACCTATTTTCTAGTGGTCCATGGCAGAAAAATTGGAGGGTCCATATGTTGCCATATTTGGACATACCTTGTCTAGGTATTTGACCTAAACAAGGAGTGTGTCCTAACTCTTTATTTAAAGAGTCTTTAGCCCTAATTTTTTTAGAGATTCTAGAGCTTAGAGAGAGGTTCTTGGGTGTAGAAAGAGATGGGAGAGAAAGACTTAGGGCTTGAGATTTGTAGAGACACCAATCAAGGTGTCTAGGTGAGAGAACAAAGAAGAAGAAGATGGTCTTCTTCTAGGATTTTCTTCCAAATCTCTTTCTCCATCTTTCATGAGTGTTTGAGAGGTGTCTTAGTGTTACAAACCTACTTCCTCATCTTTTGAAAGTTGGACAGTCCAAGTCTTTAACAAGAAAGACCTAGATAAACCATCAAAGAAGGATCAGCATAATACTAGCATACTGTGCTGATTTTCGGACAATGGACTTCTGATCAGAGATCTTGGGCTCGTATGGATATCCTGTAGAGGTCGGATGCATGTGCAGCTTGGAGCATCAACCTCAGCCCCAAATCAGTGAGTTAGAAAGTCTAGGTTGCAAAGGTAATAAAAATCTAATCTCTTACTTATATGTCTAGATCTGATCTAAAGTAGTCTGCTATTGATATGATCAACATGTAGTTTTCTAATATTTTAATTTCTAATTTAATAGCATACTTTAATTATGTAATAAGATCCTAGATTTAGGATTTTATGTTATTTTATTCATGAATTAATAAGATTAATTCATCTCTTCTGCTGCACTTTTGAAAAAATTTCAAAAGCTAACCCTAGAACCCTAGATCCATTTCCTTCACATGAGTCATTAGAGACCCAAGAAGCTCTTCCAATGGTAGCTTGTTGAGATCCTTGGCTTCTTAAATAGTGGTGACTTTCGCTTCCCAAGCCTTTGAAAGTGATCTAAGAATTTTGTGAACAAGCTCACTATTAGTATAAGATTTACCTAAGCTTTTCAAACCATTGATAATATCGATAAATCTAGTAAATATTTTAGAAATTGATTCATTAGTTTCTATTTTAAATAATTCATATTTATGTACAAGTATATTTATTTTAGACTCCTTCACTTGATTGGTATTCTCATGGGTAACTTCTAATCTATCCCAAATCTCCTTAGCTGAAGCACATGTAGAAATTTTATTGAATTTATTAGGATCTAGTGCAGAATATAGGATATTCATGGCCTTAGCATTTAATTCTATCATTTTCATATCATGCTCTCCCAATCCTCTTCGAGTTTGGAAATTTCATTACACTCAACTTTATTTGTGAGAGTGTGTGGGCCTTTGATTATCACTTTCCAAAGTTGATAATCAAGTGCTTGAATATAAATATGCATGCGTGCTTTCCAATAAGTGTAATTTATTCCATTGAACAAGGATGGATAGTTGATCGATTACCTTTCAGCAAGGGATGCACACATTTGGATTGCCATTTAATCTTAACTCTTAATTATTAAATAAAATAAAGTGTGTACCAAGGCTCTGATACCACTTGTTGTCCAGCAAGACAACCTATGAGGGGGGTGAATTGGGTTTTTCAAAATTTAAGCAAGTAACATTATATTTTCAAAAGTTGAGTGAAGTATTGAAGTGTGGTAATGTATAGTATAACCGAATATGTAGAAATGTAAATGCAATGAAAAGCAAGAAATAAAGACAATCACAAACACCAAAGAATTAATAGTGGTTCGGTACCCCTTGCATCTACGTCCACTCCCTAAAACCCACTTGAACATTTTACTATAATCTCTCCAAGATTATAGTACACTGGATCACCAACCACAGCCAGTTTCTAAGCCAACTCTTAGCTTATAATCCAATTCTTAGGTTTGGATAGGCCTTCCCCTTAGCTTCAAAATCCTATTAGAACTAAGTTACAAGAAGTACAAGGATTACACAACAAAAATAAAAATAAAGTTCCTTTAATGAGCAAGAAAGTCAATGAAGCTTATGGAATCTTCTTTAATGGAGGCTTTTGAATAGATTGAGCTTGTCTTCTTGCTGAAAGAAATCAATTGATTTGATGTTTCTTGGAGTTGAGAGTGGAATGTTCTCTTTTCAAAGCTTTTTGGATTCTTTCACTTCAATTTTGATTTCTCTCAATGATTGATGTGTCATCTCACTTCCTCCAAGTGTTTTGTAGCTTATTCCCCATGTTTGGTAGGCTGGAGAGACACTTTTGATTATTAGAGCACTAAAAAGAGCCATTTGAAACCAATCTATACACTTCTAAAATTTTTACAGAAATTAGCCATTGGAGCTCGAGTTGACTTATCTTTCTGCTCGAACTTGAGTTAAAGCTCGACCCTCAGCTCGAGATCTTTCTACACTTCATCCCGAAAATCATGTTTTCTATATTTTTTCTAAGATTTCGACTCGAGGAGCTCGAGTCGACTTGGTCCTTTGCTCGAGACCGTGCCAGCTGAAACTCTCGTGTGCCAGTTTTTTTTTTCGTGTCGTTTCAACTCAAACTGAATCAAGGATCAAATAAGGGGTCAACTCGAGGCCTTTTTATGCTAAAAATTTTTACTTCGACCAATTGATTTTCTCTTCAATTTTGATTTTAAGAAATCTCTTTTAGGCATTATTTTAAGTTATGATTCATGCCTCAAAAGCCTCCAACTTTCTTTCATCAACTTTCAAATACATTTTTAGGGATTTTTCATTTGATACTCTAAAATGCATCCTGAAACATGATCTCAACAAATTTGTTAGTCCAAACATATACTCAAATATTTTGTTACTTATCAAAATCAATCTTTAGGGTTAATAGGATTTAAGTCAGATTTGACCTAATCCAAATAGAAGTATCCTAGTTAGACTAAGACTCCTCTTATTTGCTTGCACCAAGAAAGAATAGTCCATGCCCAATTTTTTTTCCTTTATATGTGAGTTTTCTTACGTTATGAGAGCCTCCATGCATGTCCCAACATCTAGAGTTTTTGGATTAAAATTTGACTTGATCAAATTTTCAAATTTATTTTGATTTGAACTCTATTTGATAAAGTTCATGAAATCCAAAACTCTTCCCTTTCTATTTGAAATTAATTCCCAATGCCACCTACTTTTGTCGCCCACCTTCTCTCAGTTGGCACCCTCCTTCCTTTCTTTTGGGCATTAATTTCTGGTATTCCCACCCAAAAAAGAAATAAGGTGGCATCAAAGAGTTGGATGCCACCAAGACTCTTCCTTGTTTGACTAGGTCTTTTGACCTAGTCTTTGTGTTGGTTGGGGATGCCTCTTTTATAGGAAATTGGCATGAAACCACCGAAGGATTCCACACACAATTCAGAAGATAAGAAAGGAAGGGGCGTGGGGAATATGACGCTAATAATCTTGGAGGAAAAGATTTTTTTGGGACATGAAATGTTCATGTCCTGTTGAGTAGAAAGAAAGAGAGAAGATTGTCTTCTCTAGGGTTTCTTTATAAACCTTTTCTTCACTAAATTTTTGATTGAATTGTTCCTTAGAAAATCAGAGAAAGAAGGCATGAGAAAGTGGTGAGGAGAGGATCTCCACATGTTGGGATTCAAGTTCTTCTTTAGGACAAACCAAGGGTTTGTCCTGGTGATAAATACATTTAATATATATATATATATTAATTTATTAATTAATTTATCTTTATTTTTAAAAATTAATATTTTTATATTAATTTTATAGAAAACAATAATGGATGAAAAGAGCTCGATTTATGGGTCATAAGAAAAAAAAATTTGAAGCAAATCAGACCAAACTTGGACCCAGAATAAAGATTTAAAAGAAAAAAAATAAAAATAAATAAAAAACTTGACCAAACCAATTTATTAAATCAATCGATGCACAGTGGACCATCTGGTCGATCCACAAATCATGGGATGGACTGCCCACTCAACAGGCACGCTCAATCAGAGGCCCCCACGTGGTGGGCCTGGACCCTTAAGGGATTCACCAAAAATCCATTACCGCTCATAGGGGTAGAAAGGTCATTTTCTTAGGTTAGGCATGATGCGATTGGTGGAGGACTTCTGTGCAGTCAGTCTATGTAGTCTACAAACATAGAATTTGTGCAATCGGACGGCTTGTGTTCATCCCACTAGAGATCCAATGGCTCATGGTGATTTTTAGTTTAATTCGAACAGTATCAGCGGTTGTGCATGATCCGATAGCCAAAAATCAAGCCGATGAAGATCCGACGACCAGAATTCAATTTTGAGTTGATTAAGGAAGATTTTAGCATGATCTAATAGTCCAAATTCATTCTATCAAGCAATCTGATGGTTGGAATTTAATTTGGGTCTTATTTAAGCTGTTGGTGATGGATTTTGGTCAAATTTGGACCGTTTGAACCCGATCTGATGGCTGAAAATCATCACAGAAAGTAGAATTCAATCCATACTTATTTTTCTTGATTTTTCTCCATTTTTAACTCAAATTCCTTTGATTTTTCTTTTATAAAATGCCCTCCCCTAAGAACCAACGAGCCATCTACCCTTCTAAGCCCTCCAAAGTTCTTCCAAAGCTTCTCTATCAACAGCCAGCCATCTCTCTCTCCATATTTTCTCTCTTGTCAAGCTTTCTTCCTTCTTTTTTCTCCTTTCTCTCTTTCAACAGATCAAAAATCTAAGCCTGCATCTCCACCAAAACTTCTTTCCTATTCTAAAATTTTGTCACCTACTACTACCCAGATTCTTCAGCAAAGCTATAGGATGAAGATTTCAGTGAGAAGCTTTCTGATGTCCGACTGATTATTTAGTTCTTAAGAGATCATTGTGATCTTATTTGACAGTATTTTTTAGTTTTCATCTTTTATTTTTTTTTAATTTATAATAAAGACTATTTTTATTTATAAAATTTTTATGTCTTTATTTTCTTGTAATTGATCGAGAATAGTTTATGACTCTTGGGACAAGCCGTGATCTATGGATATGGTTCGTATTCTTGAAATAAATTATATTTAGATTAATTTTTTTTATATCTAAGTCAATTTAGACTAGCCTATAACTTTAAAAGACAGACTATGATCTAAAGGATATAAACTATGCTCCCTAAGATAGGTTATATTTTTATTAATTAGATATCAATTACAGCATCTTAAAAAAGAATACCAGCTGATAGATAAGAGATCAATTAAGATCCTAAGAATCCATCTCCATACTTGCAACTCCTCTTTTAATTAATTTGCTATTTAATTTGCTTTCTTAATTAATTTAAGTAGCTTTTGAATTAATTAACTTTTAATTAAATCTTAATCACTTTTAATTTATAATTTAAATATAATTAACATGATCCCTAATGATACGATCCCAACTCACTCTATCTATATAGTAGTGAGTCAGGTTTTATTTTTGACCGCCTATGATAGTGATCAAATTTTGGCACCATTATTGGAGATGATGATTAAATTATTTTTAAAATTAAAAAAATAATTAAAAAATAAATTTAAAAAAATTAAATTTTTTTAAATTTAAAAAAATATTAAAAAATTACATCAACACAACATAAGCGATCAAGGGACTAGAGACCTAATTACAGAACCTTACAAGTAAAATTAATTAATTTAAATTTGATGTCTTACTTTGCTGGATATCTTGACTTTTTGCATCTCATCTTCATAAGATACTTTAAGGGCACTAAACTTAATTAAACAAGATAAGATAGAGATTTAATCACCTTTTCTTGGTCCAAAAATAACCAACCAACATCCTGCATTAATCCAAATTCTAATCTTTAAAATCAATTAGACGTTAGCCCCTAAGGATATTCTAGCTCACTAGGACAAGGAACCCTAAAAGTTGGACTGGGTTAGGGTTAGTCAATTCAACTGGTGTCTAAGAAAAGTAGTTTGTGGGATGACTGGATTCGAAGGAAGGTGGTTTATAATTGATTTCATTAGCTTACCTGACCAAGCATAATTAGTGTCTAAGACAAGCAATGGGGGGACTCCCATCGACCTTATAGTTATCTGGCTAGTTGAGTGGCTAATTCTTTACTTGGAGGGCTTGAAGGTGATCTTAGTAGTTAGGAGTTATCTAGATCTAGGATAACCCTTAGTTAGGATTGATTGCATAATCTGATTGTTAACTCACGAACATCAAACCTAATCAAACTCTTCACATATATTTCTTAGTTTTAGGACTCTTTAGGCTCTCATCTTTAGAGTTTCTTTTCTCTCTTTTTATCTTAATTTTTAAAAAAAATCTAAAAAATTTAAAAAATAAAAAATATTTTTTTTTTCTATGTTTACTCTAAGATATAATTGTAAGGTTTATGCTTGGGTGTCGTTCACTGCAATCCAAAATTCAACCTCTAGATCTTGAAATCGAGAGAACCCTTAGAGCCAACAGACCTAAGAACATGGACCGAAATCAAGAGAATGATCCACCTAGATAATTGAAGGAGTACTTCACTCTTTCCACATATTCTTACTCTGCTTGCATTCAAGTTCCTCTAGTTAAGGCTACACAGTATGAAATTAAGTCTAGTATTATTCAGATGCACCCATCTTTTTATGGACTTGCTAATGAGGACCCCTAAAAATATCTTGATGAATCTTTAGAAATATGCTCAATAGTTAAAATCCAAAATTTCTCTGATGATGCCCTTAGGCTGAAATTGTTCCCCTTCTCATCGAAGGACAAAGCCAAATATTGGCTAAACTCCTTAGATACTATAACTATTTCAACCTGGGACCAACTTCAAAAGAAATTTCTAAAAAAATACTTTCTAATAGAAAAAATTGATCAAATAAGAAAGGCCATAACTAGTTTTTTTCTAGCTTGAGGGAGAGATGTTTCATGAGACTTGGGAGAGATTAAAAGAACTGATTAGAAAATGCCCCCACCATGCTGTACCCAAGTGGCAACTAGTCCAATGCTTCTATGATGGCTTGATAGAGAAGCACCGACAGATGGTTGATGCATCCTGTGGTGGAACCTTCATACTGAAAAATGAGCAAAAAGCTTGGCAGCTATTTGAAATCCTGAGCAAAAATTCATTATACCATATGTCTACTGCTAGGAGAGACCCTCCCATGTCTGGACCTAAACAAGATGAAATTTATGAAACAAGCAGTTCGATGGACATCTATAGCCAAGTAAATGAATTATCTCAAAAGATGGACAGACTACTGCAAGCAATGCCCACTAGTACTTCACCCACACCCATGGTAGATGCGTGTGCAATATGTTCAAGTCTTGCACACACTATTTATGATTGTCCTGCTGCATTCCAATTTTCTGAGTTTATACATGAACAAGTAAATCAAGCAAAAACTCAAAATAATTTTAGGCCAGGATACAACCCTTACTCCAACACCTACAATCTCGGTTGGAGAAACCTTCCAAATTTTTCTTGGGCACAATAACCTACTACTAGGCCACCAGTAACTAGACCTAATTACACTTAGGCAACTTATAAACTAGCTTCATACCCACAAGTTGCACAAAATTCACAGCCTTCTTCAAATATTTTCTTTGAGAAAAAATATTATAAGAATTAAAGAAGCTCAAGATGAACAATCAAATCCTTCACTCCCACACTCAATCAATAGCCAAACTAGAGATCCAAATAGATCAATTAGCCACTACTTTTGATAGAAGGGAGGAAGGAAAACTTCTAAGTCAGCCCATTAATAACCCAAAAGGATAGTACATAGCTGAAAGCTCCTCTAGCTCAAAATTTTTTTCTGAACATGCCAAGTCTATTATGACCTTGAGAAGTAGAAAAATCATAAATCAGCCTAAAATAACTCAAGAACCAAAACCATCAAAATCAGTTAAATCAAAGAAAAATAAAATCATAGAGAAGGAAAAACCTACTGACCCAGCACTTGCATCTAAAGCCCCATTCCCTAGTGCTTTAGAATCCCCTTCATCTTTAGACAAGAAGGGCATTAAAATAAATGAAATGCTTGAATTATTTAAATAAGTCTAAATTAATTTACCCCTTCTTAATGCTATTAAATAAGTTTCAATATATGCCAAATTTCTTAAAGATCTATGGACTCAAAAATGAAGAACTAAAGCATACACACCTAAGAAAGTCCACTTAACTGAACAAGCCAACTTCATCTATCAACCAATAACCCCACCTAAGCTTAAGGATCTTGGTACCCCAATAATATCTTGTATCATAAGGGACCTGACCATTAAGAAAGCATTGTTAGATTTTGGTGCGAGTGTTAATCTTCTCCCAAGTTTTGTCCATGATCTTTTTGAATTTGGAGAATTAAAACCCACTATGGTAATCCTATAATTAGCTGATAGATCAATTAAGGTATCCCATGAAATGTTGAAAGATGTGTTGATCACGGTAGATGAATTTTACTTTCCTATAGACTTTTTGGTGTTAGACATAGAATCTGGTAGCAACCCCAACCAAGTACCTATCATCCTAGGTAGACCCTTCCTAGCAACTGCTAATGCTTGCATAAACTGTATGACTGGGGTTATGAATTTGTCTTTCGAAAATAAAAAGCTGAGGTTGAATATTTTTAATGCTACATAGGGACCACCTACTTTCGACCAAAGTGAAATTAATTTACTAGATGAAGTTTTAGAAGACAAAACTCATACCTTGCTCGACTTAGATCCTTTACAAGCATGCCTAGCACACTTTGAAGTGGATGATTTTGATATTGATGAATACACTAGAGAAGTTAATGCACTTTTAAATCCACCCAACCTTAGCACCACTCCTCCTTGGACTATAAAGTATGAAAAATTACCGACTCAGTGGAGCCCTCTAGTACCATCTCTAGAAGCACCACCTACCCTAAAGTTAAAGCCTCTTCCAGACATATTGAAGTATTTATTTCTCAGACCAAATGAGATCATTCCAGTAATCATGTCCTCCAAATTAACTACTGACCAGAAAGACCAACTTGTAGGTGTGCTCAAAGAGCACAAAGAAGCTATTGGATGGACAATTGCTAATTTGAAAGGCATTGAACCTTCTATTTGCATGCATCACATATATTGCGAGGCCAAGGCCAAACCACATAGAGACATGCAACGTAGATTAAATCCAAACACACAGGAGGTAGTAAAGCAAAAGGTAATCAAATGGCTAGATACAGACATTATCTATCCAATTTTTGATAATAAATGGGTTAGCCCGACCCAGGTGGTACCTAAGAAGTCAGGCATCATTATGGTAGAAAATGACAAAGGTGAGTTATTACCCACTTGCACAGCAACTGGCTGGCGAGTATGTGTGGACTATAGATAACTCAATACCGTGACTAGGAAGGACCACTTTCCACTACCTTTCATTGACCAAATTCTAGAATGGTTAGCAGGTCAAAGCTACTTCTACTTCCTGGATGGATATTCAGGATACAATCAAGTGCCTGTATTTCCAGAGAATCAAGAGAAAACTACCTTTACCTATCCCTATGGTACTTTTGCCTTTCGTAGAATGCCTTTGGGATTATGCAATGCACTGGCAACTTTTCAACGATGCGTTATGGCTATTTTTTTTAATATGATCGATAAATTTTTAGAAGTGTTTATGGATGATTTCTCTAGTTTTGGCTCTACTTTTGATGTCTGTCTCTAAAATTTAACTAAAATACTTAAATGACGTGTGGAGACAAATTTGGTATTGAGTTGGAAAAAGAGCCATTTTATGGTTCGTGAGGGAATCATACTCGAGCATATAGTATCTGAGCAGGGGATCAAAGTAGATAAAGCTAAAGTTGAGATAATATTAAAGCTACCACTTCCAACCTTGGTTAAACAAGTTTGATCCTTCCTAGGACATGTAGGATTTTATAGATGCTTTATTACGGACTTTAGCAAAATTTTTCGACCTTTATGTAATCTTTTGGCTAAAGATAACTCCTTTGATTTTAATGAAGACTGTTTAGCCATCTATAACAAACTTAAAATAACATTGACTACTGTACTAATTATTAAACCACTAGATTGGATCCTATCATTTGAAATTATATGTGATGCTTTTGATTATGTGGTAGGGATAGTTTTAGGGCAAAAATTTAATAAGGAACCTCATGTAATTTACTATTCTAGCAAAACTCTCTCTAATGCTCAATTGAACTATACCACAATCAAGAAAAATTGCTTGCAGTTGTGTTTACCCTATTGAAATTTAGATCATACCTTCTAGGCTCCAAGGTCTTAGTTTACTCTAATCATGCTACATTGAAAAATCTACTTTCAAAGAAGGATACAAAACCTATGCTGATTAGATGGGTCCTTTTATTGCAAGAATTTGATCCAGAAATTTTAAATAAGAAGGGTTTCCAAAATGTAGTAGCAGACCATATCTCAAGGATCTTGGTAGAACACAATAATGAAAGAATTGGAGATAAGTTCCTTGATGAACAACTATTTTCAGTATCTTCTAATAATCTTCCTTGGTTTGCACATCTAGTTAATTACTTGGTGATTGGACAAGTCCCATCTCATTGGACCCTATAAGAGAAAAATAAATTCTTTCCCAAGTAAAACACTATTTTTGGAAAGAACTTGAGTTGTTCAAAATTTGCCCAGATCAAATTATCCGATGATATGTTCCTGAGAGTGAATTTCAAAGTATCTTAACTTTTTGTCACTCATTAGCTTATGGGGGACATTTTAGTGGAAGAAAAATAGCAGCAAAAGTACTATAAAGTGGATTTTACTGGCCAACATTATTTAAGGATGCCCATGATTTCTGTCATAAGTGTTTAAGATGTCAACAAATAGAGAATATTTCAAGAAAATATATGATGCCTCGGTCCCCAATTTTAGTAGTTGAAATCTTTAATATTTGGGAAATTGACTTTGTGGGCCCATTTCTTTCTTGTTATGGTTATGAATATATCTTGGTTGCAGCAGATTATGTTTCTAAGTGGATAGAAGCTATGGCAACTCAAACTAGTGATCATAAGGTGGTAATCAAGTTTATTCAAAGAAACATTATAAGTTAGTTCAACTACCCTAGAGCTATAATTAGTGACGGGGGTACTTCATGAATAGGCACTTTGAAGTGCTAATGAAGAAATATGAGATCACACATAGAATAGACAACCCTTATCACCTCCAGACCAGTGGACAAGTTGAAGTCTCAAATAGAAAAATAAAGAAGATCTTAGATAAAATAGTTAGGCCCGATTGTAAAGATTAGTCTGAGAGATTAGATGATGCACTATGGGCCTATCGTATTGTCTACAAAACCCCTATAGGAATGTCTCTTTATTGGCTTATTTTTGAAAAATCTTGTCATCTACCGATAGAATTAGAGCACCATGCATATTGAGCAATAAGAAAATTTAATTTTGATATAAAAAATACTGGGTCAAGAAGGAGGCTACAATTAAATGAATTAGAGGAATTACGTAATAAGGCATATGAGAGTGCTAAAATTTATAAGGCCCGAATCAAAGTTTATCATGATAAGATTATTTCAAGAAAAACATTTGAACCCCATCAAAAAGTATGGCTCTTTAATTCTAGGTTAAGATTATTTTCTGGTATGCTTCGCTCATGTTGGGGTGGACCATTCATTGTGACTCAAGTTTTTCTCTATAGAGCAGTAGAACTAAGAGATCCAAAATAAGAAAATACCTTTAAGATTAACGGCCAACGGATCAAACTTTATGTGGATGGCATAAGTGATGGAGAGCAAACTAAGTCTGTGGATCTAGTTGAATCAATCTATAAACCATCATAAATTTTTGGCTTGGTCCGGTTGAAGACCTTTAACTTAGCGCTTGTTGGGAGGCAACCCATCATCTTATTTTTTATATTTTTAGTTTTTATTTATTTTTTATTTTAGAAAATCAACAAAGACGATCAGCTTAAGTTAGGGGGGAGCACATCATCAAAATCTTGTAGAACCTGTCAACAACAAATTAGGTGTACTTCTCCTTGATAAATATTTTTATTTTTCTCTTCTTCCATTGAGAACAATGAAAATTAAGTTATGAGGGAGAATAACTAACTATAAAACTTATGAGTTCTCAAATATGATTTAAAATAATTAGCTTTATATACGTAAACTTTATTTTAATTAAAAGTTAATAGGACATCCTAATTAATAAATGATTAATGATCTAGATAATTTTAGAGATGCTGAGGAATAAATTATTAAGAAAATTTGATGAATGATAGAATTTAGACCAGATCAAATTTTAAGAGTGATTCTAAAACTCTCTTCTTACTGAGCTCAATAAAAAACCTACTTCATGAGAGTTGGGTGGAAAGGTCAAAATATGCAAAAGTCTTTCTTAAAATTTATTAAAAAAAAATATATTAGTCTCTCATCAAGTAATCAGATTTTTTTATCTAAGTAAGCATTGTGGTTCGCATAAAAAGGTTGGCAATATCAATTAAAAAAAGAGATTTAGTATTATCTCAATATTATGGTTTGCGTCAAAAGGTGGGGATGCAAGAAGATAAAAAAGAAAAAGAAAAAGAAAAAAATGGATAATAAGGAGACTAAATTGTAAGAAGACAACAAATCCCTCTCACATCAAGTTAGAGAATTTAAAGAATAAGGTAGAGAGTTGGTGAAAGAATATCTCTAAAAATTTCAATAATTAACACTCAACCACTAATTGGATCAAATTAGTAATCCGATAATGTACCTCTTTAATGATTGGGCTGGGTATTAATTATCTTTAGGAATATCTAAATCTAACTTTTAACTCAAGATTAAGCTTGTGTACATTGCAAATTTATCTACTTTACTCAAGGACGAGCAAAGTTCAAGTAGGAGGATGTGATAAATACATTAAATATATATATAAATATTAATTTATTAATTAATTTATCTTTATTTTTAAGAATTGATACCTTTATTTTATCTTTTGTAGAAAAAAAGATCATGGATGGAAAGAGCTCAATTTGTGGGTCACAACAAAAAAAATTTGAAGCGAATTGGACCTAAATTGGACCTAGAATGAAGATTTAAAGGAAAAAAAATGAAAAAAATAAAAAAAACTAGTTCAAACCAATTTATTAAACTGGTCGGTGCATGGTGGACCGACCAGCCAGTCCATAAATCCTAGCACAGATCGCCCACTAAGCAGGCACGCCCAATCAGAGGCCATTGCATGGTGGGCTTGAACCCTTAAGGAGTTCCCCAAAAATCCATCGTGGCTCATAGGGGCAGAAAGGTCATTTTCTCAAGTTAGCTGCAATGCGATTGGCCGAGGTCTTTGGT
Source organism: Cocos nucifera (assembly GCA_006176705.1). Taxonomy (NCBI): domain Eukaryota; kingdom Viridiplantae; phylum Streptophyta; class Magnoliopsida; order Arecales; family Arecaceae; genus Cocos; species Cocos nucifera. The sequence continues at coordinate 323,059 of QRFJ01001937.1, read as the reverse complement.
GCAGTCAGTCTACATGGTCTATAGGCATAGAATTTGCATGATCGGATGGCTTGTGTTCATCCCGCTCGAGATCCAATGGCTCACGATGATTCACAATTTAATTCAAATAGTATCAATGGATGTGCATGATCCGATGACCAGAAATCGAGTCGATGAAGATCCGATGGCCAAAATTGAATTCTGAGTTGATTAAGAAAGATTTTAGCATGATCCAACCATCCAAATTCATCCTATCAAGCAATCCAATGGCTGAATTTTAATTTGGGTCTTATTTAAGCTGTGGGCGATGGATTTTGATCAAATTTGGACCATTTGAACTCGATCTGATGGCTAAAAATCATCATAGGGAGCAAAATTCAATCCAAACTCATTTTCCTTGATTTTTGTCTATTTTTAACTCAAATTTCTTTGATTTTTTTCTCTATAAAAGGCTCTTCCCTAAGAACCAATGAGCCTTCAGCCCTTCTAAGCCCTCCAAAGTTCTTCCAAAGCTTCTCCATCAAAAGCCAACCGTCTCTCTCTCCCTCTTTTCTCTCTTCTCAAGCTTTCTTCCTTCTTTCTTTTCCTTTCTCTCTTCAAATAGATCAAAAATCTAAGCCTACATTTTCACCAAAACTTCTCTCCTGTTCTGATTTCTGTCACCTGCTGCTGCCCAAATTCTTCAGCAAAGCTACAGGATCAAGATTTCAGCGAGAAGCTTTTCGATGTCCGACTGATCATCTAGTTCTTAAGAGATTATTGTGACCTTATTTGATGGTGTTTTCTATTTTTCATCTTTTATATTTCTTTTTAATTTATAATAAAGACTATTTTTATTTATAAAATCTTTGTGTCTTTATTTTCTTGTAATTGATCTAGAATAGTTTATGACTTTTGGAATGAGCCATGATCTATGAGTACAGTTCATACTCTTAAAATAAATTATATTTAAATTAATTTTTTTTATTATATCTAAGTTAATTTAGACTAGCCTATAACTTTAAGGAATGGACTGTGATCTAAAAGATACAAGCCGTGCTCTCTAAGATAGGTTATATCTTTATTGATTAGATATCAAATTATAGCATCTTAAAAAAAATACCAACTGACAGATAAGAGATCAATTGAGATCCTAAAAATTCATCTCCATACTTGCAACTTCTCTTTTAATTAATTTATTTTTTTAATTAATTTAAGTAGCTTTTTAATTAATCAATTTTTAATTAAATCTTAATCACTTTTAATTTATAATTTAAATGTAATTAATATGATCCTTGAGGATATGATCCTAACTTACCCTATCTATATAGTAGTGAATTAGGTTTTATTTTTGAACACCTATAATAATGATCACCTGGTGGGAGAAATATTATAGAGAAGAATGGTTCTTCTCTAGATTTCATTATTTTTCTTTCACTATTATTTTTGAGAAAAATAAGAGAGAATAATCTTCCAATTCTTCTCTTATTCTTCATCTCTTGGAGTGTCTAAGAGATCTGAAGAATTTTTTATAGATCAACCATCAGGAGGGATCCACGAGAAGCTCACACTTCGAGTGGATTTTCGTTCAACGAACCTCCGATTAGAGTGATGACTTCGTGTGGATAACCTATAGAAGTCAGATGCATTGTGCATTTTCAAGCAACAAGGACAACATTAGTTATTAGTTATGGTGTTCTTGACCCATGCAAAGGTATGAGATCTGATCTCTTATCTAACATAGATGTTATCGTTTTTCTAGAACTACTCCAAATCTAGGGTATTGATATGATCAATACCAAATCATTTTATCTTTGAGATTTATTATTGCGACTTGATATGAAATAGGTCCTAGATGTAGGGTTTACTGATTAGATCTCATGCATTATTAGATTAAATAGTTTAATCTATGTCTTCCACTATACCTGATTTCAAAAAAGTTTCAAAATATATGCATGAAACTCTACATGGTTTCAAACAATTATTACATGGATATCCACCAATAATCAAATCAAACACCAAATGTGTTAATTATCTACTCAAGCCATCATCATTAAGCTCTTGCGCATCAGCAAGGTCTTGGACAAGTAGAGCCTCTGAAGCCCTTGCAATTATCTCCCATGTCTCGATCCCCATACAAGTACCAATACTTATAGTTTGGCATAAATCCACTCCTATATAAATGGACAACTATTCTATCCCTATCAAAGATTCTCTATTGACACATTTATTATAAGAACAATGAGCCCATCCTTGAACTAAGTGCAGCATTCCCAAAAGCATAATCATAGAAGGGACATCATTACAAACAGGGATGGTTTGCAATACTGTCCGAACTTTCCCTTGGTTTGAGCATTCTACATGCTAAGACTGGAGCACGTAGGGCACATCTCGGGCCCGTGTTTGTAATGCTGCCCAAACCTTTTCTTGGTTCGAGTGCTTTGCATGTCGAGACTAAAGCACATAAGGCACGTCTCGACCTCCTATTTGCAGTCCAAATCTTTCTTCAATTTGAGCACTCTACATATTGAGACTGAAGCATGCAGGGCAGGTCTCGGATCTTTGTTAACAATGCTCTCCAAACCTTCCCTCAGTTCATATGTTAAGATCAAAGCATGCAGGGCACGTCTTGGCCTTATGTTTGCAACCCAAACTTTCCATCAGTTCGAGCACTCTACATGTCAAGATCGAAATGCATAGGATATGTCTCAACCTCGTGTTTGCAATGCTGCTCGAATCTTTTCTCAGTTTGAGCACTCTGCATGTCGAGATCGAAGAGTGCAGGGCATGTCTTGGCCTCGTGTTTGCAGTCCAAACTTTTTCTCGATTCAAGCATTCTACATGTCAAGACTAGAATGCGCAAGGCATGTCTCAGCCCTGTGTTTGCAATTCTATTCGAACCTTCTCTCGATTCAAGTGCTTTATATGTCGAGAACCAAATATCATATAAATTAATACTTAATTAAATAATTTATAATATTTAATTATATTTAATTAATATAATTTAAATAAAAAAATAATTTTTAGGGATAGTATTAGCTATCGCTAACACCATCGCTAATACACAAAATAGAAGAAGGCTACCATACAGGACTGAGGCATAGGCTGGCATGTAGGAATTAAGGTGCGAGGAGGCACAAGCGAGTAGGGATTGAGCCTCAAGGATGCGGCCACAGACAAGAGCTCGAAGAGATGGGAGGTGGCCATAGGGAAGCCACTAGTCAAGGAAGAGAGGGGGTGCCAGGGGGACCGAAGGGTAGGGGAGAGGGGGATGGTGGGCTGGTGTTTCAACGAGGCAAGAGGAGGCTGGGGGCTCGAGGATGCAGATCGGGTGTAGCCGAGGTAAGCCATCGATCGAAGGAGAGAGGGGGTGATGAGGGAACCAAAGGGCCAAGGGTTCGAGGAGGCAAGAGATGGCTGGAGGTTTGGGGAGGTAGAAGGCAATCGAGGGTAGGTAGCTGGGGGAAGAGAGGGGGTCGTGAGAGAATTGAACGGTGAGAGAGAGGAGAGTGGCAGGAGAACCAAATGGTGGGGGAGAGGAGGGTGGCAGGCTAGGATTTTGGGGAGGCAAGAGGAGGCCGGAGGTTTAGGGAGGTAGACCAAGTGCAGCAGCTGGGAGACAGTCGGGGGGAAGCTATTGGTCGGGGAGAGAGGGGATAGTGGAAACCAATGGACCAAAGGCTCGAAAAGGTAGGAGGTAGTCGGAGGGAGGCAGGAGGCGGTTGGTTGAGGGAGGCAGGAGGGGGGGAAGAGGGCTGGCAGGGGAACCAAATAGTAGGGGAGAGAGGGGCTAGTGAGGGAACCGAATGATGGGGGAGAGGAAGGTGGCAGGCCAGGATTTTGGGGAGGCAGGAGGTCGGAAGCTTGCACCTGGGGGCTCGAGGAGGTGGAAGGTGGTCGGGGGTTTGGGGAGGTGGTTCGACTATAGCCGGGGGAGAGAGGGGGTGGCAGGGCGATCGAAGGTCAAGGAGAGGAGGATGATGGGCCAGAATTTTGATGAGGCAGAAGGAGGCCAAAGCTTGCAGCTGGAAGCTCAGGAAGGTGGGCCGAGCGTAGTCAGGGGGGAGGTCGAAGATGGCTAGGGGCTCGAGAAGATGGGTCGAGTGCAACCGGGGCGAGGCTGCTGGCTGAGGGAGAGAGAGTGTGGCGGGGGGACCTAAGGATGGGGGAGAGGGTGGTGGTGGTGGGGGATAAAAATTGTGGAGGGAGAATGGGGTGGTGAAAAAATGATAACACAATAGGCGGTGGTGTGGGGGGAAATGAGAGGGCGGTGGATGGTAGCATGGGGAAAAAAGAAGGTGCAAGATGAGGTGGAGGAAAATGAGGATGGAAAGATTATTAGCGACGGTAACTTCCATTGCTAATAATCATCTTTCGTCACTAATAATCATCTCCCGTCGCTAATATGAAAAATATTATTAGCAACGATAAATGTCGTCAGTAATAATATTTTCATTACTAATAATTATACTTTTAAAATAATATTTTTTAAATTATTAGTGATGATATTTTTGTGATCGCTAAATCCATCTCTAATACAAATATTTTAATATTAAATTTTCCTTCTAAGTCATTTTTTGGATGGTTAAAAATTAATATTTGATTTTATTAAATTTTTAAACTTAATTAATTTACAGATCAAGTCTTAATTGATTTAAATTATATTTAAATTAATTAAGATTAACTTAATTTGAGGTTAATTGGATTTTAATATTCTAAGTAAAACTTGGATTCAAAGTCTAATTGAATTAGATTTGACATGATTTCGAATTAGATTCGAATCAGATTCAAATTAGATTCAAATCGAATCCAAATTAAAAACTATTTTTTATAATTAATTTAAATTATATTATATTTAATTAGACTTATCTTAATTTGAATGTAATTGGATTTTACAATCTAATTAAAACTTAGATTAAAAGTCTGATTGAATTAGGTTAGACAAGATTTCAAATTGGATTCAAATCGAGTTTCAAATGCATTTGGATTGAACCTAAATTAAAAACTATTTTTTTTAATTAATTATAATTATATTAAATTTAATTAGGCTTGACTTTATATGAAAGTAATTAGGTTTTACTATCCATGTAGGACTTGAATTTTAAAGTCTAATTAAATTAGGATTGACCAGTTTTCTAATTGAATTTGAATTAAATTCAAATTAAAAAAAAAAATTTTAATTAATTTAAATCAACTTTAATTTGATTAATATTAACTTAATTTTAGATCAATTAGATTTTATAATTCATGTAGGATTTGAATTCAAAGCCTAATTGAATTAAGTTTGATAGGATTTTGAATTAGATACGAATCGGATTTGAATTAGATTCAAATCGAATCCAAATTAAAAATTATTTTCTTCTAATTAATTTAAATTAACTTTAATTTGATTAATCTTAACTTAATTTAAGATCAATTAGATTTTATAATCCATGTAGAATTTAGATTCAAAGTCTAATTGAATTAGATTTGATCAGATTTCGAATTGAAATCGAATCAGGTTTGAATTGGATTCAAATCGAATCTAAATTAAAAATTATTTTTTAAAATTATTTAAATATACTTAAATTTAATTAGGCTTAACTTAATTTAAAAATAATTAAATTTTACTATCCAAATAAGACTTGAATTAAAATTCTAATTGAATTAGGATTGATAAGATTTTGAATTAGATTCGAATTGAATCCAAATTAAAATCTAATTTCTTCTAATTATTTTAAATTAGATTTAATTTAATTAATTTTAATTTAATTTAAGATTAATTAGATTTTATAATCTATGTTGGACTTGAATTCAAAGTTTAATTAAATTAGGTTTTGCAAAATTTTGAATTTAGTTCAAATTAGAGTTAAACCAGTTGTGGATTATTAACGATGGCAAACATGCCATCGTTAATTCCATCACCAATAATCTTTTTAAATTATCTTTTTTTTCAATCTAAAAAATTATTAGTAATGGTAAGTTTTCATCACTAATAGCCAAAAATATTATCACTAATTTTTATTTTATGTTTAAATATTATAAAAAAATTTAAAAATTTTAAATAATTTTAGCGGTGGCTTATGCCATCACTAGTAATAACCAAGCCATCGCTAATAGTTCATTATTAGCAATGACACTATTATTATCGCTAATAATCCAAATTTTTCATCACTAATATTTTTTATTTAAATATTTTAAAATAATTTTTATATTTTTAGAGATAATTATTGCCATCGGTAACAATTTTATTACTATTGCTAATAGTATTAGTAATGAATTTTTTTAATCAATATTATGGTGGCAAAAGGCTTTATTAGTGATGAAAATTTTTATCATCACTAATATTTAATTTTCTTGTAGTGCTAATATTTTTATTTAATTTTTTATTTTTTAAATTTTTTATAGTTTGTTATTGCTCTTTTATTACTTTGGCATGTTATTATTTTTGTAGAGAAAAATAAATGAGAGGTCAAGCCAGTTTGAAAAGTTTCAAAGAGTTGGTTTGGAGCAGTAATACATTAAATCAGGTGTATTTTTTTTGTCCCTTATTGCACCCTTTATTTTTCTTTCTCCATTGAAATAATGTCGATTAAGTTGGTGGGTAGAAAAAATTTTTATAAAAGAATAAATATCTTAAAATTTTTAAAAATTAAATTTAAATAATTTTAAATTTTAAAAAATTAAATCAAGTATCAAGAAAGAAAATCTTGAGCAAGATAGACTAGAAAAGTAATAAAGTTAGAAAGTATTTGCTAATAAATGTAGCGAGTCAAGAAGTAGACTAGTTAAAATTTTAGCGGCCAACTTAGGTCACCTAAAGACTATTAGCTCTCCTAATTGCACATGCATACTAACAAGGAAAAGTAGGTGTTGATCATAAAGTTAATTGAGGATTCAATTATCACTGAAAATTGATAACTATTATACATTCTAATTAAAAAAACTTGAATTTAAGGAAAGAACTACATACCTATAATAAAAGTATAAAATACAGAGTATATATGAATTATCTAAAGCTTAGTAACTGAGTTTCTGCATCTAAATCAAGTATGAAGATTCATGTCAAATAGTACTGGAAAGGCTAGGATGCTCAATACAATGATAAAAAAAAAGAAAAGAGAGAAAAAAAAGGACAGCATGAAAGCTACCTTAATTCATGAACTTAATTTGAAAGTGTATAGAAAATTAACCAAAATAGATAATAAGAGAAGATACACTTATCCTTTGAATTAGCATCGAAATGCTAAGTTAGTTATCATAAATATGAGTATTATAAATCTTTAGATGTACTTTAAGAAAGTTTCTGATTATACTGGCTATAAAATTTACTTCTAAAACTTAATACTTAATTAGTGGTACTCGCTAAACTTTTTGAACTTCAATCCTAAATTTATTTTTATGAAAGAAGATCTTAATAAAATATAGTGATAAATAATGCATTGCTAAGAGACTAGCAATGAGTAAGTTGGAAGGTGTGATAAGTATAATAAATATACTAATAAAAATATTAAATTATAAAATAAATTATTTTATTTTTAAAAAATTAATATTTTTATTTATTTTTATAGAAAAGATGACCATCAATGAAAAGAGCTTGATTTTTGGGTTCAAAAGAAAAAAATTTAAAGTAAATTGGACTTCAATTGGCTTCGAAATCAAAATTTTAAAGAAATAAATAAAATAAATAAAATAAAAAGCCAACCAATTTAGTTCAAGCTAGCTCAAAATTGGCCGGCCCAATTGAAACCAATGCATGCATGAACCAACCCAGCTCAGCTGACATCATAGTGATGCTAGAATTTATGTGGCATACCATGGACCTGTGCATCCCGTGGCCAGGGTAAAACCAGTATTTTGGCAATTTCTGGTGGCATGGCTTATTCTAATTTGATGGAGTCTACGCAACACCCGATTTACGATCAGTCTATATAGGAGGATGACTGAGATTAAGGTGTGATCAGATGGTTGATGCAAGAGCTAGTCAGGATCTGATGGCTGAGGTGGAATTTGGTTTTAATTCAAAGACTTAGGCCTTCTAAAGCACTATCCAATAGTGCAAAATCCATCATTATGACAATCTAATGGCTAGAATTAGAAGCTGATTTGATTCAGGTGTTTAAACATGATGTTTTAGGCAAATTTGAGCCGTTTGATGGCCATCTAACGGCTATGAAGATCTAGATCTTTATACAACCTCTATTTGAGTTATTTCAAGAATTTTAATCCTAATTTCTTCAAGATTTCTCATCGATCTCACCCTCTCGACCCTATTTAAACCCCTTTAGTTGAACAGAGAGGGGTGTGGTAATTTTTGTAGAATAGAAATAGGGTTTCTGAGTTATCAAAGAGATAGAGTGATCCAAGAGAGAAGTTTTGACAGAGAGATCATGATCCCCCCTTTCTTCCTTCTTTCTCCTCTATTCATCTTCCATGTCCAGCATATCCAACAATTGCTCTCCTCTATCGATCTTCTTCATGCCAAGAGCAGATCATTGGCAAAATTCAACAACAAGTAGTCTACTATTTAAAATTTCTCATGTCTTCTATTTTATATATTATTTTTATTCTATTTATCATGAACTAAATTTATTTTATTAAGACTAAGGTATAGCCACTCTTTTGATGTAATATGGATATTAGTATTAATTTTTGTTCATGAGGAGTATATAAATTTATTTTTAATATTTTTAGATTACTAGCCATCTTCTAATTATTTTGATGGATATAGATGATACAGATCAAGTGCTTCTATGTAAATGCTTCTTGATTTATATATCTTGTATCTGAATCAGATTAAGGTTCTTATGTATGTTGTAATTGAAGGAAATCGATCTATGGTTTCGGGGTTAGATTTTGAAACTTTTTCAGATCTATGCAGTGAAAGACATGAATTAATTATATTAATTTATAATAAAATATAAAAAACTCTAAATCTAAGATCCTATTACATGATTAAAGCATGTTATTAAATCAAAATATAAAATATCAAAAGAAAAAAATATTGATCACATCAACATAGATCTACAATAGATCAAGTCTAGATGTGTAACAAGAAGATCAAATCATCCTTACCTTTACAACTTGAGTTCTTTAACTCATTGATCTAGGCTTGAGGTTATTGCTCCAAGCTGCACACACATTCAGCCTCTGCAGATTGTCCACACGAGCTCTCGATCGTAGATCAAAAGTTCGATGCTCGAAAATATGCTAGTACTGTACTAATCCTTCTTCGATGGTCGATCTGGATCTTTCTTCTTTAATTTTTGGACCCTCCAATAACTAGAAGATGAGGAAGAAGATTTTGGACCTGAGACTCCTCTCAAAATCATAAAAGGATGGAGGAAGAGATGTAAAGAAAAAACCCTAGAAGAACACCCTTCTTCTTCCTTATTTCTCTCACCAACACTTAGGTCTTTCTCTACATAAAATTCCCACGCCCAAGGTATTTGTGCCCAGGTTTTCTCATGCATTAAGAGTCCCCTCTCAATTCTTTCTTATCTAAAAAAAATAGATTAAAAGACTCCTTAAATAAAGAGTTGTAGAAGAATCCTTGTCTAGGTCAAATACCTAGCAAGGATTAACCAAACTAGGCTAGACTTCGGATGCGCAACTCTTGGGTGCCCCCTCCTTTATTTTTTGCATGGACCACCAGGGAATGTCACAAAAAATGCCCCATAAAAGCCACAAAAATCCTAGAAAAAATTTGGGTAGGATTGGCACAAAAAGGGAGGAGTTTTAGTTGCTTAAAATTCTATCTCATAGAATTTAAATCAACTCAAACTCCTTCTTTGACTTGGTCCACATGAAATTTTTCATGTAAGAAAGAAAGAAAGGAGGTAAGGCATGTGTGATGGCCTGGGAGAGAAGATTTTCATAAAAATATTCAAATAAAAAAATGCATGGGTGTTGGGAATTAGGATGGCACAAGGATAGGGAGTCCTAGTCACACTAGGACTCCTATTTTGACTTGATCAAACAAAATATTTAAATCAAATTAAATAAAAATTAATTAAATCCAATTAGAATAGATCTTAATCTAATTAAAAAGCTAATTAAATTAAATTAAATCAAATTTAATTCTAATTTAATTATCTAATCAAATTAGAAATTGGGTTGATATAAGTCTTAATTAAACTAGGACTCATTCTTCCTTGCAATTGGCTCTTCCAATAAATCAATTAGACTTGATCCAATCAAGCCCAAACTAAATCTAATTAAATCATATTAAATTAGACTTAATCTCAATCCTCTGACTTAATCTAATTAAGTCAATTAATAATCCAATTGCTAGTTGATCCTCTTACAACACTTGCACCAGGTCAAACATCAATCGTATTAATTATTTGGCCTATGAACGATTCTTAATCATCAATCAACCATCCGATCAAATTAAGAACTCTTATGTATGTGACCCCATAGGTTCAAATCTAAGTCAGTAGTATAGAAATAAATTTTTATACTAATCAAAATGACCATCTAATAATGATATCCGATGTTCGGATAGGTCAAATGTATAGAACAACATCCTTAGAATCCATGTGGATATAGTTTCCGTATAATTCATCTTCTTGACTAAAATGCTCATAGGACATCTTAGAGTTTAACTATCAATCTTGATTAGATCATCCATATTGTATTTCAAAATATTAAATCCATCTTATGGATTATCCTGACCAAGGTTTTGCTATATTGAAATATAGTGATGCATTCTTCTCCAACTCTTGGGTGGTCACATCTTGATCATTCACTGACTTAGCAAGTACTTGACTATGCCCAAAAACCTTCCATCACTGAATTAAAAATTTAGTTAGTTCAGTATCAAAGTACAGTGAGTTTCTTGCAAGCCACTATGGTTATCTCAGGTCTAAGGGATATTTATATCTATATCCCATCAAAGCAGTTCTCGACAGCAAAATGCTCTGGAGTTGGTCACGTTTAATGATGATGTATCCTTACATCTCACTGGTATGCCATATCAGTGTCTTCACACTCTTTGGTTAAGAAGACAACCAACCTATATGGTATACAACAACCTATGCTCAATAAAAGATGTTGTCCTAATTAACAATGTATCATTTGATCGTAAACAGTTCAAGGACTAATCAATAAATCCTCTCTTTATTGAAACTAAATAGCCCTAAAGACTTCATCACAATAATAAAGTTCATTAGAAGATGTAGACTTTATGATGAAAATATCAAAAATATATTTTATTTAATAATAAATTAATTATAATTATAAAATAGCACAAGCATCAATAGGCTGATGATTTACTTTGGAACACATTTTTCAATAACTCTCACTTGTCCTAAAGTCACTCAGCATAGTATCTAATATCCATCTATAACTTATGATTGTCAAACTTCTTTATTGCCAGTGCTTTAGTGAAGGGATCGATCAGGTTCTTCTTTCCATCAATCTTCTAAAGATCGACGTCACCTCGATCCACGATCTCCCGGACCAGGTGGTAGTGGCATAGTATATGCTTCATCCGCTAGTGTGCTTTCGGATCCTTCTTCTGAGCAATGGCACTAGTGCTATTATAGTAGAGCAAGACCAGACCATCAAGGAAGGGTTCTACTCCAAGCTCGATGATGAATTTTCTTAGCCACAGCTTTCTTTGCGGTATTTGATGCTGTGATGTACTCCACCTTACAAATAAAATCTACCATAGTATGCTGCTTGGAACTCTTCCAGTAGATGGCTCCATCATTTAGGATAAAGATATAATCCGATACGCTTTTACTATCATCATGGTCAGATTGAAAGCTGGAGGATAAAGATATAATCCGATACGCTTTTACTGTCATCATGGTCAGATTGAAAGCTGGAGTCTATAAACCTCTTAAGTTTCAAATCTGACTCACCATAAACCAACCATTGGTCCTTAGTATTTCTTAATTACTTAAGGATGACTTTAACCACTTTTCAGTGGTTCTCTTCTTGATTAGATTGGTATCTACTCACTACTCCTAGTGAGTATGCTACATTAGATCTTGTACATGTCATGGAATACATGATAGATCCCACTGCTAAAGCATATGGGACTCCACTCATATGCTCTCTCTCTTCAGAAGTTATCGAACAATCCTTCTTACAGAGAGAAATTCTATGGCCTATCGAAAGATAGCCTTTTTTGGATTTCTCCATGCTAAATCTCTTCAGCATAATTTCTATGTACGTGAACTAGGATAATCCAAGCATCCTCTTAGATCTATCCCTATAGAACTTCATCCCTAGGATGTAGGATGCTTCACCCAAGTCCTTCATGGAGAACTGAGATGATAACCAAACTTTTATTTCTTGCAGTGCAAGCATATTATTTTCAATTAAGAGAATGTTATCTACAAACAAGATAAGGAATACCACTACCGGACCATTCATCCATTTGTAAATGTTGGCTTCTTCTTCACTCTTAACAAAGCCATATGTTTTGATCATCTTATCAAAATATATGTTCCAACTCCGAGATGCTTGCTTCAATCCATAAATAGATCTCTAATGCTTCAATCTATAAATAGATCTCTGAAGCTTACACACCTTAAACTCATTTGTGGATGTAAATCCCTCAGGCTGTATCATATACACCTCTTCAGTCAGCTCTTCATTCAGAAAAGCTATCTTCATATCCATCTGTCAGATCTCATAATCCAAATAGACAGCTATCGCAAGCATTATTCGAATAGATTTGAGCATTGCCATAGGAAAGAATGTCTCGTTATAGTCCATACTATAATGTTGACGAGACCCTTTGGCAACCAGGCAGGTTTTATAGGTCTCCACCTTCCCATCTACACCCCTCTTCCTTTTGAAGATCCACTTACACCCAATGGATTTAACCCCTTTAGGTAGGTCAACCAATGTCCATACATCATTGACCTTCATAGACTCCATTTAAGATTTCATGGCCTCAAGCCATTTCTTGGAATCAGGCCTCTGCATTGCATCTATGTAAGTGATCGGATCCTCATCATTCTCATTGAGTTTCATGGGATCACCATCTCGGATTAAGAAATCATAGTATCTATCTGGCTGATGCGGTACTCTACCAGATCGCCTTAATGGTGTAGGTACATTAGTCTTTGAATTTGATCTAATCAAATTCAATTCTGGCTCAGCTATAGGTGTCGGTGTTTTTACCTATTGAACTCCATCAAGTTCAACCTTAGAAGCAATAGTTCCTTCACCATGAAACTTTTTTTTCTAAAAGATTATCTTAAGGCTGACGAACATCTTTTGTTCATCAGCATGGTAGAAAATATATCCTTTTGTCTCTTTTGGATATCCTATGAATGTGCACTTATCAGTCCTTGGTCCAAGTTTATCTATGATTAATCATTTTACATAAGTCTGGCACTCGCAGACCCTAAGGTGTGAAAGTGCTGGCTTATGCCCTATCCATATCTAACATGGAGTTTTAATTACAGACTTACTTGGAATCCTATTTAGAAGATAGCAAGCTAATTCAAGTGCATATCTCTAGAAAGATATCAGCAAGCTGGCAAAACCCATCATGAATTGAACCATGATTAATAGAGTCTAATTTCTCCTTTCAGACATACCATTATGCTGTGGTATTCCTAGAGGAGTCCATTGAGAGAGAATCCCATTCTCTCCTAGATATGTGAGAAACTCATCAAAAAGATATTTTCTTCCTCGATCAAATCGAAGAGTTTTAATACTCTTTTCAATTTATTTTTCTACTTTACTTCGAAATCGTTTGAATATTTTAAATGACTCTAACTTATATTTCATCAGATAGACATATCTATATCTGGATAGATCATTTATGAAAGTAATAAAGTAGAGATATCTACCTCTAGTACTAGTGCTCATTGGTCCATATATATTAGTATGTACTAGATCTAAGAGCTTAGTGGCTCTCTCATCTTTTTTAGTAAAAGGTGACTTGGTTATTTTCTCAAGAAGACAAGACTCACAGATTGCAAGTGATTCACAATCACGAACTTTGAGGATTTTCTCTTGAGTCAACCTGTTTATTCTATTCTCGTTGATATGACCTAGCCTATAGTGCCACATGTACATATCAGACACGTTATCTAATCTAGAGTGCTTTCCAGTAGAACAGACTGCATTAACAAGTTGTGATAATATATATACACCATTGTTCAAATGTCCAGAGAATATAGTAACACCATTCATAATGACATTACAAAACTCTTTCTTTATTGAAATTTCATAATTATCTTTGGCCAAAAGGCCTACAGAAATGACATTCTAAAAAAAATAAGAATAAAAATGATAATCACTAAGAACAATGATATGAGACTCAAATATAAGTTTAAATATTTCTAATGCAAGAATTGGAACTGGTCTTCAATCTCCAACATTTAGGAACCTCTCACCTTGCTCGAATCTTCTACTGACTTGCAATCCATGCAACGAATTGCAAATATGGTAAGGGCTACCAGTATCCAATACCCAGTCAGTAATATCATAGATAGAAAAATTGCAAGGAGTTATCATATAAATACCTTGCCCAGCAATAGTTTGCTTCTTTCTTAGCCTATTCGGGTCTAGTGAGGCTATGTACTGAGGACAATTCTTCTTCTAGTACCCCCACTTTTTATAGAAGAAGCACTTAGCTTAACTCTTATCGAACTTTATCTTCTTGGTCTGGCCCTGCACAGATGTCCCAGCCTAAACTTTATCTTTTTGGACTTCTTCTTATTCTTTTTCCCTTTCTTAAAAGGTCGAAAACTAGAAGAAAATCCTCTCACTAAATTTATCGACTCCTTGTTGAGCTAGTGATCCTTCTTAAAGTTCTAAAGTAACCCCAGTAACCCATGGTAGTTTACTTTAGGCTTTGTCATTCTATAATGAGTAAGAAATGGAAGATAAGTTTTGGGAAACAAGTTCAAAATTGCATCTTTCTCTAGCTACTCGTGCAAGGAAAAGCTAAGCTTGCTCAAATGCTCCATCAACTCGATCATGTATAGTACATGATCAATGACAGAAGCTCCATCCCTCATCCTGGTGTTTAAGATGGCACAACTAGTCTTGTGCCTTTCAACGTCATTGGATGTGCTAAAAGACTTATTCAATACTTGAAATATGTCTTCTGGCTAAGCAGACTCGAATCTATGACTAAATTCATCGCTCATGACTGCCAACATGATGCAATGCACCAAGGTTCGATCATTGAGCTACATCTGATAAGTGTCTCTAACTTTCTACATGCATTGGGTGCTGGCTCCTTAGGTGCTAGATCTGTCAGCATGTACAAGATCTGTTTATGCTCCAAGATAATTTTTAACTTATGATACCAGTTACCGAAGTTGGATCCCATCAGCTTATCATTGTCTAACAATGATCGAAGCGAAAGAAAAGTGGCTATATCTGCACAAAAAAAATTAAAACCTAATTAGTAATTGATTCATTAAATCTAAAGATTTGGACTTTAATCAAAAGGTTCTCCTACTATTTTATTCAAATTGATAGTCTCTACCTCCAATTCAAGCAATTACCCTAATTTTTTAGTGGGTACTAGAATCCACATAGACTATACACATGCCCAACTTTGGTTGGTCAACCTATGTACATCTAAGGATAGATTCATAATCAATTATTATTTTTAAACAATTTCTAGTATTTTACTTTTGCCCTAATCCCTAATCAGTAGGCTTTGATCCTCACTGAAAAGGTCCAGTTAGGTCCAGCCATTAACATGATCATACTTGGTCCATCTAACCAATAAATGATTAAGCCCAACTTTGGTTGGTCAACCTAACCACCATTTAGATAGACATGGCCAAAAAATCATATTATGAATGATAATTTTATTAGTCAATAAGCACCATGCCTTTAAACCTCCAATGATTATCAAGCTAATGGTCCCATTATCACCCACTTAATGGGAGGCTATGATCTAGTTATCACCATAACTATTTTATTTTAAGAATTTAATAATTTTAAAGAATTTAATTGATTTAATTTAAAGAAGAGAGAAGAGAATCAGCTAATTTTGATCCTCCCATTGACTTCACCAAGTTAGATCATAAAGGATCTAATTAAAGCTGGCATTAGAAGCACCTAAATCAGTCACAATGATTTACCTAATTAACATGGATGAGTCTAAATTACTAAGTGATCTAATCAAAACCTAATTTACCAGGATGGCTAGGTAAGTAAAATTAGTGGAAGGAATATACCATGAACTCATCAAAGATCGAATCAGTGCAAGTAGCTCCCAATTAAAAACCACTAGTCAGAATGCCAAACTTACCTTAGACACCATCCAGTTTATTAGTTTTAATTTTGACCAACCTAGTAATTTTGGGTTCGATCGCATAGCCAAGAATCAAGTCCATCTTGATTCTCGTTAAAGACATGGACTTGACCAACTACAACTATTATAATTGATCTAGAGAATCCTTGACCTAATCTAAGACAACTATTGATTGGATTTAGTCAATTCTCTAATTAAGTCCATTCTTTAATCTAACCTTAAGTCTAATCCTATTAATGGACATAATTTCCACTAACTCATTAATCCAATTTGTTATGATTTGTATCTTAGCATCTTCAATTCACAATTCTAGAACCTAATCAAAACAACTCTTAATTCTTAATTAAGTTTTGGATTGAAGGTTGGGGTTCGACATTTCGAAAATAATTTTCATGTTTGTAAAATATTTGTACAACATGATTCTACCAACCAAGTTATATGTTTGATTCATAATCAATATGCAAATAAAATAAACATGAAACTACTTCAGATCTAATCTAAACATATTCATGTAATTAAAACTATTTCAATTCTAATCAATTATAAATCACCTTAGATCAAATCTAACATATTTATGATGATAAAAATTAGATTAAAATATTTTTAATTAGATTATAAAATTTTTTAGATCTAATATAAAATTTTATGATAAAAGTTTTAGATCAACATGAACTAGGATAACCTCTCCACTATAAGGGGTAAACCTTACAGCAGAATAACCTTATAGTTCGTATGACCTAATTTTTAATTTTAAATTTAAAAAATAGATTAAAAACTTAGATCTAATCTAAATCATTAATCTAAACATGCATAAAATCATATAATAAAAACCTATGGCTTTGATACTAATTGAAGAAAATCGATCTAGGGTTTCAGGGTTAGATTTTGAAACTTTTCAGATCTATGCAGTGGAAGACATGAATTAATCATCTTAATTCATAATAAAATATGAAAAGTCCTAGATCTAATATCCTATTATATGATTAAATCATGTTATTAAATTAGAAAATAAAATATCAAAAGAAAAAAATGTTGATCACATCAACATGGATCTACATTAAATCAAATCTAGATGTGTAATAGGGTGATCAAATCATCCTTACCTTTTCAACTTGAGTTTCTTAACTTGCTAATCTAGGCCTGAGGTTGTTGCTTCGAGCTACACATGTGTCCAACCTCTATAGGTTGTCTACACAAGCCCTCGATTGTAGATCAAAAGTTCGATGCCCGAAAATCAGCACAGTATGCTAGTACTATGTTGATACTTCTTTAATGGTTGATCTGAATCTTTTTTCTATAATTTTTGGATCCTCTAATAACTAAAAGATGAGGAAGAAGATTTTGGACTTGAGACTCCTCTCAAAATCACAAAAGATGGAGGAAGAGATGTAAAAGAAAAATCCTAGAAGAAGACCATTCTTCTTCCTTATTTCTCTCACCAACACTTAGGTCTTTCTCTCCTCAAAATTCCCACACCCAAGGTATTTGTGCCCAAGTTTTCTCACACCCAAAGAGCCCACTCTCAAGTCTTTTTCATTGGAAAAAATTATATTAAAAACTCTTTAAATAAAGAGTTGTAGAAGAATCCTTGTCTTGGCCAAATACCTAGCCAGGATTAATCAAATTGGGCTAGACTTGGGGCACCCAACTCTTGGGCGTCCCCTCCTTTATTTTTTGCGTGGACCACTAGGGAATGTCACACAAAAATTCTCATAAAAGCTACTAAAATTTTAGAAAAAATATGGGTAGGATTGGCGCATAAAGGGAGGAGTTTTTGTTACTTAAAATTCTATCTCATAGAATTTAAATCAACTCAAACTTCTTCTTTGACTCGGTCCACATGAAATTTTCTATGTAAGAAAGAAAGGGAGGAGATGGAGCATGTGTGAAGAATATTTTCATGAAAAAATTCAAAGAAACAAATGCATGGGCATTGGGAATAAGGATAGCGCAATGATAGGGAGTCCTAGTCACACTAAGACTCCTATTTTGACTTGGTCAAACAAGATATTTAAACCAAATTAAATTAAAATTAAATAAACCTAATTAAAATAGGTCTTAATCTAATTAAGAATCTAATTAAATTAGATTAAATCAAATTTAATCTTAATTTAATTTTTTAATCAAATTAAAAATTAGGTTGATACAAGTCTTAATTGAACTAGGACTCGTTCTTTCTTACAATTGGCTCATCCAATAAATCAATTAGATTTGATCCAATCAAGCCCAAACCAAATCTAATTAAATTATATTTAATTAAACTTAATCTCAAATCTCTAGCTTAATCAAATTAAATTAATTAATAATTTAATTATTAATCGATCCTCCTACAACATGTGCACTAGGTCAAACATCAATCATATTGATTGTTTGATCTAAGAATCATTTGAAAGAACTAAATCTAGGATTTTAGAACTAGATCTTAAAACTTTATCAAGATCAGGCAGCAAAAGACTGAAATAAATTAAAATTTATTCATAAAATCATAGAAGACTCTAGATCTAAGATCTTATTACATGATTATGGCATGTGATTAAATCAAAAATTAAAAATATTAAAAGAGAAAGACATGTTGATCACATCAACATGGATCTACACTAGATCTATTATAGATATGTAATAGAGAATTAGATCCATATTACCTATGCAAGTTAGATATTCTAACTTGCTAATCCAATCTTGAGGATGAAGCTTTGAGCTACACATGTATCCAGCCTCTAACAGATGTCCACATGAATCTCAATCAGAAGTTCGATCTTTGAAAATCAGCACAATATGCTAGTATTATGATGATCCTTCTTCGACGGTCGATCCGATGCTCTCTTCTTTAAGATTTAAACTTTTCAAAGATTAGAAAGAAGAGAAGATACTTTAGATCTAAGACACTCACAAAAATAAATCTTAAAGATGGAGGAAAAGGGATAAATAGAAGAAATCCTAGAAGAAGATCCTCTTCTTCTTTCTTCTCTCACCTAGATACCTAGATTGATGTTTATGAAAATCCAACACCCAAGAAGCTTTTTCCTCTGATTTTCACCCACTTAAAACCTCTTTAATAATCTAGAATCCATGAAAAAATTAGCCCAAAATTTATTTTGAATAATAAGATATGGAAGAGTCTTGTCTAGGTCAAATACCTAGACAAGGCAGGTCCAATTAAGGCAATAAGTTAGGGCGCCCAACACTTGGGCGCCCCCTCCTTTCATTTTGTCATGGACCAGCAATAAAGGGAACACAAAAGATGCCTTTCTCACCAAAGAATGAAAGGAATATGCCCTCAAGCCAATTTATTTTTCGGATGTTCTTTGTCTTCCGGACTCATGTAATGACATTTTTAATAAATAAAGGCATTTATTTCATCATATGCAGGGTCTTATTATTTATTTAAGATTATGATGAACCCTATAAATTAGGGATATGATTTTAAGATTATGATGAGATCATACCGGTGAGACCTAAAATCTTAAAATCCTAATTTAAATATTTCTAGTCGATGGGATATTGAGTTAGGGATCAATGTTTTTCAGTAAGACTAGCACATTCTTTGATGCTCAATTTCGAGGATGATTGATCTCACAATAACTTATGTATGATACTAATACAAGAATGTGGGTGCTCATTAGAGAATGAGTTCACTGAATTGATCTAAATCGAGAATATCTAATGGAGTCTTATCTACATGTCAATAGATGGTTCTCATAGTGGAATTTGTGCATGTAATCCTTTGATCTGAAACTACCATAGAATCTTATATATATAAATCCATATTTTGGTTCATACTCATTCATGACTCAGTTATGTACGGGATGATCTAGATATGGTAGATTATATATATGAAGGTTGTGAGTAGGTTAACATGGAATCGATCTCTCCTGGTAAGAGGAAATAGCATCCTACTTGCTTCAAACAAATGATGATTCAGGAAGACTTTGATCAAAGCATGATGAAAAAAAATTAAAAATAATTTCTAATATTTCATTAAATGAATCATCATCATAAGATTGAAAGAGAAATGAATATGATATTGGGGTTGACATATTTTCATACCCAGAGTCATATTCAGGATGCAAGGAGATCGAAGGATCTAGTTGCATGGTAATTTTCACTGAAGGATATTTTTGGTATTTCCATCAAAATTTTACATCTTCTGGAAAGTCATGATACATTACTAGATGTCAATCATGTCTTGTCAAAATTTTAATTTGATCATTAAATTAGAAAGTGTTCTAAATTAAGTCAAATTGGGTTGGCTAGTTTTGACCTAAATCGGTTTGGTTGAGTTCCAACCAGATTAGGTCAAATCACACCTAGACTCACTGCTGATTAGATGTGGAACCCAATGGGTTACACATAAAGAGAGTTGATTAAGGGTCTAATTGGATTAGACCATGTTTGCAAGATGAACATGCTAGCACATGTAGCAAACCTTAGCACCTAGTTTCGAATTGGATTCGAATTAGCTTCCGATTTGGGCTAATTTAGATCCAATTTGAGCCAAATAGGATTTGGTCTTGAGTTGGATTAACCTAGATTGATTGGACTTTAGATTGGATGCTATATACCTACATCTCATACACCAAAGAGTCTCTCTCTTGCGTGTCGGAAGTCTTTCATGCGCAAAGAACTCTTTGGCGCATGGAATTTGTTGGCGCCTACCTTCTTTAACATTTTTTTATTTTTTTATGTCATGTAAATTTTTATATTAGCATGGACATCAGATATGAGGCACAGAAGAATCCTTCTGTAGATGAAATACTCCTATTTTTCCTTTTAATTTTTTCACCCAGGATGGTTTGTCACCCAAGACCCCTTGCCGCCAAAAACTCCTTGCTGCCTACTCCTCCTTGACATCTCTTGGACCAAGTCAAGGTCTCTTGAGACTTTGACTATTCAAAGATTATCTCCACACCTTCTTGCTGAATGGGCATCCCTTTTCTAGAGCCATTGGATGGCCTTTTTTCATGATCTAATGGATGAAAAGGGTGGCGCCAAAGATGATATATTGCGACTCTTCGTAAAAAACTTACGTAGAATTAGTCCAAGAGTCCTTCTGCTTTAAGGCACCTCTTGGACTAAGTCTACATCTCATTTTTACTGATGAGGCATGAGATTGGCTGATGGGGCATGAGAAATTGATGAGGAAAGGGTGTGAGATTTTTTGTTGGCACCCCTACGTACATTATAAATAGGGGTGCACACCAAGAGTCCGGGTGTGTGAAAATTATCTTTCTTTCTTACAAGAGTTTCTTTTTGTCCAATTTTCTTTCTTTCTTTCTCTTGTCTAGACCTTATCCTTATAAGGATAAGAAGTCATCTTAAGACTAAGAGATTAGGAAGAAAAATTAAGAAGACAAAAGAAAAAGAAAGATAGATAAGGAGAGGCAAGGAAGGTGACATAAAGGCTAAAGAAGGTCTTGCCCTTTTAATTAAAGTTCTTATTATTAGAACTCTAATTATATAAATCAGAGGTGCTGGTGTCTTGATCAAGTCTCTGTGTGGATCAACATTGGAGGGTGAACACGTGGGCACCTGGTGGAAACCCTGACGGACTGCTACCGACGATCAGGGTCAATTTAGGGTTTAGCGATAAGAGGTATGTTCTAATACTTTCTTTTATATTACAAATGCATGTTATATGATTTAATTGCTAATAAGGTGGTCCTAGGGTTTGGGTTTGGTTTATTATGATTTCATGTTTTTGCTTTGAAATCCATGCTTCCGCCCTGTACACCAAATCCCATCAGTGGTATCAGAGCAAGCCTTATTAGGTTAAATCATATAATGCTTTGCTTATAGTATAATGGCATAAATGAAAAATATGATATAATATTTTTAGCATGTTTTAATTTATATGATGAGATCATATTCTTTTTCTTATCATAATGAGATTATGTTGTATATATTATTCTGTAAAGGTTGCCCTGATATAGTGGAAAGTATTCACTATATAATGATGGTTGTCCTAGAATAATTATACATGTTAATTGACATATATAAATTTTATCATAATTAATGCTATTATGCATTTAGTTTGTTTTAAATCAATATGTGCATTGAGACCATTTAAATCCCTCTATAAAAAATTATATTAAGTTGTAGTGTAATTAATCTTATAGCTGAATCAGTCAGGATGTCTAATTGATCAATCGGTGTCTAGAAAAAATGGTTCTTGATTGGTAAAGAGAACATGATTTTTTAATTGGTTTCGTTGTCTGACCTGGCCAATTTATTGGTGTCTAAGGAAAGCAACGGGGGGACTCCCATTTCTCTCCCATTTACCTGGCCGATTCGATTAATTTAATTCCAGATTGAAATGCTTAATATTATATTCACTACATTAAGGCCTTCCTTCATACTAGTTTCTTATTATGTCCAGAACCATATTAGTTCTATTGTGTAACCACAAGATCTATCATGGAAAAAGATGTAATATTAATCTAGTGCATTGAGATGCTTACAGCATTTTGAATATACTACTTTGTTGTGTAACCACAAAAGTAGTTATATTTCAATTTTGACTGTATAGAAATGAAGGGATTCTACTTAAACTAAAACATTAAAGTTTGTTGTGCTAACACAAGGCTATTAATATTTTAGAGGCAAAAGTTTTTTGAGAGTTGCATAAAATGCAATTGGAAAGAGTTTCCTACCTTTGAACTTATAATAGGTTTGTTGTGCAACCACAAGACTTTTTATAAGGAATTAGGATCTTATTCTCACTAAGAAAATCAATAAGAGGGTTATGATTTTTAGTGGGAGACATAATTAAATTAAAGTCCTAATTTAATTATGTTTTGTCATCATGAATTGTTTGCTTATATATTGTTCTTTATTATGTAGATTAAATGGCTTCTTCACTTTCATTACGTTCAATTTTGGATTCAAATAAATTGACTGGTCAAAATTATGTTGACTGGTTGAGAAATCTTAAAAATAGTACTCACTCAAGAAAAACTCTCCTATATTCTTGATGCCCCTGATCCTAAGCCATTAGAAAATGATGCCACAGATGAAGATAAGTCCACATACAAGATGTGGCAAAATGATTCCCTTACTGTCAAATGCATCATACTTGCCTCTATGAATAATGAATTATAGAGGCAGCATGATAGCATGGACACTCAAGTCCATATTGCTCAATCTAAAAGAGCTTTATGGAGAGCATAGTAGGACTGCTAGATATGAGATATCTAAGCAATTATTTCATGCAAGAATGACAGAAGGAACATCCATACAAAATCATGTTTTGATGGTAATTGACCTAATCACTCGATTAAGTCAATTAGGTTTTGTAATGGATGGAGAGTTAAGTCAGGATTTGATCCTGCAATCACTCCCAGAATCATTTTCTCAGTTTATCATGAACTATCACATGAACAAACTAAATTCTTCATTGCCTGAGCTGTTAAATATGCTCAAGATAGCAGAAAGCCATATCAAGAAAGATAAGGCTCCTCTTCTTCTTGTGGAAGGGATCTCCAAGAA
Organism: Cocos nucifera; assembly: GCA_006176705.1. Classification (NCBI taxonomy): domain Eukaryota; kingdom Viridiplantae; phylum Streptophyta; class Magnoliopsida; order Arecales; family Arecaceae; genus Cocos; species Cocos nucifera. The sequence continues at coordinate 299,385 of QRFJ01001937.1, read as the reverse complement.
GAAGGCAGGCAAAAAGGATTCAAAGAGAAGGTTGAATCCTAAAAGTGGTATAAATAAGAAGAAAAAGGAAAAAAAGATCTCCGAACAAACGACCTATTTTCACTATGGCAAAGCAAGCCATTGGAAGAGAAATTGCAAGGCTTACCTTGCAACCATGAAGTCTGGTGCAAATAATGCACCAAAAGGTATGTATGAGATACATACTATATTATCATTAAATTCTTTCATTTCAAATTCTTGGGTATTAGATACCGGCTGTGGTTTTCATATCTGCAAATCTTTGCAGGGACTGCAAAAAATTAAGAGTTTGAAGAAAGGTGACTTCAAGCTTTATGGCGCTGGAGGAGAATCTATCCAAGCAGAAGCTGTAGGGACAAATATATTGAAGTTACCTTATGGGAAGATCTTAGAGCTTACAAATTATTATTATATGCCTAAGATCATTAGAAATATTATATCTATACCCTTGTTATTAAAACAAGGTTATAGTCTTAATGTAACGAGCGAAGGTTGCTCGATCAAATATTCTAATGAAAATATTTGTTTTGGCATATTTAGCAATGGTTTGTTGACTCTATGTTTGGATGACAATATATTTCATATTGATGAAAATAGAAAACATAAGAGAGATGACATAAATAATACTTTACTTTGGCATTGTCGATTAGGTCATATTAGTGAGGCTAGGATTAACAAGTTATACAAAGAAAAGTTCTTTGATCCTTTTGATTATGAATCATTGGGAACTTGTGAATCATGCCTCATGGGTAAAATGACCAAGATTCCATTTAGTGGACATAGAGAAAGGACAAATGAGTTATTAGGACTTGTACATACGGATGTATGTGGTCCTATGACAACTCAAGCCTAGAGGAGGATACTCTTATTTTATTACATTCACTGATGATTTATCTAGGTTTGGATATGTGTATCTTATGAAACACAAATTCAGAAGCCTTTGATAAATTTAAAGAGTATCAAAGTATGGTCGAAAAACAAACTGGACAATGTATAAAAATCCTTCGATCTGATCGAGGAGGAGAATACTTATCTAGTGAGTTTCTAGACTATCTTAAAGTTAAAGGGATTCTCTCTGAATGGACACCTCCTTATACACCAATTAAATGGTGTAGTCGAAAGAAAAAATCATACCTTATTAGATATGGTATGGTCCATGATGTGCTTCACTGATTTACCTATTTCCTTCTGGGGTCATGCTCTGGAGACTGCAATTTACATCTTGAATAGAGTACCTTCTAAATCTGTATCTAGTACTCCATATGACATATGGAGAAGTAAGAAACCTAATCTTAAGTATCTTAAGATATGGGGTTGTCCAGCTTATGTCAAAAGAAATTTTGGACATAAACTTGATGCTAGATCAGACAGATGTCTATTTATAGGATATCCTAGAAATAGTATAGGATATTTATTCTACCATCCTACTGAACAAAAGGTATTTGTAAGTAGGCATGCCATTTTCATGGAAAAAGAATTTATCCTAGAAAAGGGCAGTGGCAGAAATATTGAACTTAGTGAAGTTCAAGAAAAACAAATAGAAATTTCTCAACCATATAATCACATAAAAGAACCAGAACACATAACTCCTATCCATAGGTCTAAAAGAGTACGAAATACACCTATGAGGTATGGTTTCATTATTGAGAATAATGAAGCCCAAGTCATTGAAAATGATGAACCTCTGACCTATGCGGAAGCAGTCAAAAGTAAGGACTCTTACAAATGGCTGGCTGCCATGCAATCCGAAATGGAATCCATGCACACCAACAAAGTATGGACTTTGGTGGATGCACCAGAGGATATAAATCCTATTGGATGCAAATGGATTTTTAAGAAAAAGATTGGAGCTGATGGTCAAATTGAAACCTATAAGGCCAGATTGGTGGCTAAGGGTTTTAGGCAAAAATAGGGGATTGATTATGATGAAACATTTTCACCTATTGCCATGCTCAAATCTATTCGGATTATGCTTGCTATAGCAGCATACCACGACTATGAAATATGGCAAATGGATGTAAAGACTGCCTTCCTTAATGGTTTCCTTGAGGAGGAGGTCTATATGTCACAGCCAGAGGATTTGAGTCAAATGAGAGACCAAATCAGGTATGCAAGCTTAAGAGATCCATTTATGGATTAAAGCAAGCATCAAGGAGTTGGAACATCCATTTTGATGAAACAGTAAAAGAGTTTGGTTTTATCAAGAATGTTGATGAACCATGTGTGTACAAGAAAACTAGTGGGAGAACCATAGTCTTCTTGGTTCTGTATGTAGATGACATACTCCTCATTGGGAATGATATCCCAATGTTACAATCAGTCAAATTATGGCTATCAAATAAGTTTTTCATGAAAGATTTGGGAGAAGCATCCTATATACTAGGAATAAAGATCTATAGAGATAGATCTAAGAGGATGCTAGGCTTGTCCCAATCAAGGTACATTGACTTAATACTGAAAAGATTCAGTATGGATGGGAGTAAAAGAGGTTATTTACCCATGAGTCAAGGCATACATCTCTCTAAAAAGATGTCTCCTAAGACACCTGAAGAGAGAAATAGAATGAGTTCTATTCCTTATGCTTCGGCTGTTGGATCAATAATGTATGCCATGTTATGTACAAGGCCTGATGTTGCTTATGCTTTAGGCATTGCAAGTAGATTTCAAGCTGATCCAGGAGAGGATCATTGGAAAGCTGTGAAAAATATTCTTAAGTACTTGAGAAGGACTAAAGATATTTTTCTAGTATATGGTGGTTCTGATCTTAAATTAGAAGCATATTCTGATTCTAGTTTTCAATCAGACCCAGATGATAGCAAATCCATTTCAGGGTATGTCTTTACTCTGAAATGGTGGAGCAGTGAGTTGGAAGAGTACTAAGCAGCCAACTGTAGCTGACTCAACCACTGAAGCAGAATACATAGCTGTAAGTGAAGCCACCAAGGAAGCTATCTGGATGAAGAAGTTCATCACTGAATTAGGAGTTATTCCTGAAATTGAGAATCCAGTACCACTTTACTATGATAATACTGGAGCTGTAGCTCAAGCAAAGGAACCAAGGTCTCATCATAAATCCAAACACATTCTGAGATGCTTCCATCTCATTCGAGAAATTATTGAAAGACAAGATGTAGTCATAGAACGAGTGGATACAAAGAACAACATAGCAGACCCATTCACTAAGGCTTTACCACTGCAACTGTTTGATCGCCACCTTGATTGTATGGGATTAAAATATAAGGGCGATTGGCTTTAGTGCAAGTGGGAGATTGAAAGGAATATGCCCTCAAGCCAATTTATTTTTTGGGATGTTCTTTGTCTTCCAGACTCATGTAATGACATTTTTAATAAATAAAGGCATTTATTTCATCATATGCAGTGTCTTATTATTTATTTAAGATTATGATGAATCCTATAAATTAGGGCTATGATTTTAGGATTATGATGAGATCATACTAGTGAGACCTAAAATCTTAAAACCCTAATTTAAATATTCCTAGTCGACTGCGGACAATTGATGTTAAGGGTAATCAATGTTTCCAGTAAGAACTAGCACATTCTTTATATGGCTCGATTGAGAGCGGTTGATTTGATCTCACAATAACTTAAATGTTTATGACCACTAATACAAGAATGTGGGGTGCTCATTACGAGAATGAGCACTGAATTTGATCCAAATCGAGAATATCTAATGGAGCTCTTATCTTACATGTCAATTAGATGGTTCTCATAGTGGAATTTGTGCCAATGTAATCTTTTGACCTGAAACTGCCATTAGAATTCTGCCTATATCATATAAATCCATCCTATTTGGATTCACTACTCATTCAGGACTCAGTTATGTACAGGGGATGATCTGGATATGGCTATGATATATATATATGAAGGTTAGTGAGTAGGTTACATGGAAATCGATCTCTCCTGGTAAGGACGGAATAGCATCCTACTGGCTTCAAACAAATGATGATCTTTAGGAAGACTTTGATCATAAGCATGATAAAAAAAAAATCAATTAGAGATTAGTTTTTAGAGTTCGGTTAATGAATCATCATCATTAAGGATTGAAAGAGACATGAATATGATATTGGGGCTTGCATATTTCCATACCCGGAGTTATATTCAGGATGCAAAGGAGATCGAAAGGCATCTAAGTTCGGCATGGAATTTTTTCATGAAGGATCGATTTTTTTGGGTATTTCCATCTGAAAATTTTATCTTTCTTAGGAAGTCATGGGATAACATTGCTTAGACCGTCAATCATTGTCTTGTTGGGTTCGATTAAATTTAAAACTTTTCATTTGATGCATTAAATTAGGAAAGTGTTTTTAAATTAAGTCAAAGTGGGTGGCTACTTCTTTGACCTAAGATTGGTTTGGTTGAAGTTTCTAACTAGATTAGGTCAAAATCACACCCTAAGACCTCGCGTGCGGTGGTTTAAGATACATGGAACCCACATGGGTCACACACAATGCTGATTAAGCGTGGTCTAACTCTCGCATTAACCATGTTGCACATAATACATGCTTAGGCATCATGTAGCAAAGCCTCTAGACACCTGCGGTTTTGAATTGGAATTCAAATTAGCTTTCGATTTGGACTAACTTTAGCACTCCGATTTTGAGAGGCCAAATAGGATTTTGAGTCTTGAGTCGTTAGGATTTAACCTAGACTCTGATATAGCATTTCAGATTGGCCGCTTCCATATACCTACATCCCACATTGCCAGAGAGTCTCCTCTCTTGCACGTGGGAAGTCTTTCATGCGGCAAAAAAACTCTTTGGCGTATGGAATTGTTGTGGCCTACCCATTCTTTAGACACTGTTACTTTCCATTTGTTATGTCACGTAAATTTTAATTGGATTGACACTCAGATATGGGTGTGAGAAGAGTCCTCGTCTCAGATGAAATCACTCCACTTTTTTTTTTTTAATTTTTTCACCCAGCGATGGTTGTTGTCGCCCAAGACCCCTTGCCGCCAAAAGACTCCTTGCCGCTTACTCCTCCTTGACATCTCTTGCGACCAAGTCAAGGTCTCTTGGGACTTTAACTACAAGATTATTATCTCCACACCTTCTTCGTTGAATGGTGTCCCTTTTTAGAGCCATTGGATGGCCTTTTCATGATCTAATGATGAAAAGGGTGGCGCCAAAGATGATATATTGCGACTCTTCATAAAAAACTTACGTAGAATTAGTCCAAGAGCCTTCTGGCTTTAAGGCACCTCTTGGACTAAGTCTACCATCTCATTTTTACTAATGAGGCATGAGATTGGCTGATGGAGCATGAAAAATTGATATGAGGAAAGGGTGTGAGATTTTTATTTGCACCCCTACGTACATTATAAATCGATGGTCGCACACTAAACGAGTTCGCTGGGCTGATGGTGAAAATTATCTTCTTCTCTACAAGACTTTCTTTTTGCTTTCAATTTTCTTTCTTTCTTTCTCTTGTCTAGATCTGTCCTTATAAGGTACATGAAGTCATCTTAAACTAAGAGATTAGGAAGAAAAATTAAGAAGACAAAAAGAAAATAAATCAGATAGATAAGGAGCAAGGAAGATGACATAACTACAAGAGTGCTCTTGCCCTTTTAATATAAGTTCTTATTATTAGAACTCTAATTATATAAATCAGAGGTACTGGTGTCTTGATCAAGTCTCTTTGTGGATCAACATTGGAGGGTGAATACATGGGCACCTGGTGGAAATCCTAACGGACTGCTACCGATGATCAAGGTCAATTTAGGGTTTAACGACAAGAGGTAGATTTCTAATACTTTCTTTTATGTTACAAATGCACGTTATATGATTAATTGCTAATGAGGTGGTCCTAGGGTACGGATTTGGTTTATATGATTTCATATTTTTACTTTAAAATTCGTGCTTCTACCCTGTATACAAATCCCATCAAGGAAAATAGGAGAGAAAATAGGGAGATGGTGCAGCAAGATAAGGGAGGAGTTTTGGTTTCTCAAAACTCTATCCCATAGAATTTGAAACCAAAACAAAATGCCCCATTTGGACTTGGAACCAAACAAAATAAGATAAATAGAAAAGAGAGAGGGAGATAGGGCATTCGAGAACATCAAGGAGAGGCAGATTCATTGCACAAAATCAAGGAGAAGAGGGCATGAGGGCATTGGGGCTAAGGTGGTGCAAAGAGGGAAGTCCTAGTCACACTAAAACATTTAATTTGACTTGTTCAAACAAAGTCTTTTAACAAAATTAAATCAATAAATCAATCCAATTAAAATAGGTTTAATACAATTAATAATATAATTAAATTAGATTAATTCATATTTAATTCAAATTTAATTTTTTAATCAAATTAGAAAATTGGGTTGACCTAAGTCCTAGTTGAACTAGGACAAGTTCTTTCTCGCACTTGGCTTATTTAATAAACTAATTTGACTTGATCCAATCAAGCCTAAACCAAATATAATTAAATTATATTTAATTAAAATTAATCTTAGTTCTCTGGCTTAATCAAATTAAGCTAATTAGTAATTAATGCTAATTCGATCCTTCTGCACACACTTGCACTCTTAAACATCAATCGTATTTCATTTAATCCTAGAATGATTCTTAATCATTGATCAAGCATCTGATCAAATTATGAACTCTGATGTGTGTAACCCCATAGGTCTGAACTTAAGTTGATAGCATAGGAATAAATTCATGTACTAATCAAAATGACCATCTAGCAATGGTACCCGATGATCGGATAGGTTTGAATGTTGTAGAACAACATCCTCTAAAAATCATGTGGATATAGTTTTCATATAATTCATCCCATTAACCAAAATATTCGTAGGACATCTCGGAGTTCAACTATCAACTCTGATCAAGCTGTCGACATTGTATTTTAAAATACCAAATTTATCTCATGGATTACCCTGGCCAAGGTTTTGCTATATTGAAATATAGTGATACATTCTTCTCCAACTCTTGAAGTAGTCAATCCCATCTTGATCATACACTAACTTTATATGTACCTGACTATACCCAGAAATCTTTCATTACTGAATTAGAAATTCAGTTAGTCTGATGCCAAAGCATAGTGAGTTGCTTGCAAGCCACTAAGGTGATTTCAAGTCAAAAGGACACTTATACCTATATCACATCAGAGACATTCTCGATATTAGAATGCTCTGGAATTAGTCATATTCAATGATGATGTACCCTTATATCTCACCTATATGCCATATCAATGTCTCCACACTCCTTGATTAAGAGGATAACCAACCTATTTGGCACACCATGACCTATGCTTGATAGATGTTGTGGTTATTATTAATACCTATCATTTGGTTGTAAACTATTTTAAGGACTAATCAATAAATTATTTTTTATCAAACCTAAATAATCCTAAGCACTTTATCACAATAATGAAGTTTATTAGAAGATGAAAAATTTTATGACGAAAATGCCAAAAAAATATTTTATTCATCAATAAATCAATTATAATTACAATATAGCTCAACAGTTAATAGGCTGATAATTAACTTTCGGACATATTTTCCAACAACTCCCACTTATCCTAAAGCAACTTAGCACAGTATCTAATACCCATCTTCGACTTGTGATTGTCGAACTCCTTTATCGCCAGAGCTTTAGTGAAGGGGTCAGCCAGATTCTCCTTTTCATCGATCTTCTGAAGGTTGATGTCACCTCGATCCATGATCTTTTAAACTAGGTGGAAGTAGTGTAGAATATGCTTCATCCACTGGTGTGCCTTCGGTTCCTTCGTCTGAGCTATGGCACCAGTGCTATCATAGTAAAGCAGGATCGGACCATCAAGGAAGGATGCTACTCCAAGCTCGGTGATGAACTTCCTCAGCTACACAGCTTCCTTCGATGCATCTGATGCTGTGATATACTCTGCCTTACAAACAAAATCTATCATAGTCTGCTGCTTGGAACTCTTCTAATAGATGGCTCTACCATTTAAAGTAAAGATATAACCCAATATGCTTCTATATTTATCATGGTTAGAATGAAAGCAGAAGTCAGTGAATCTCACAAGTTTCAGATTTAACTCACCATAAACCAACCATTGATCCTTAGTATTTCTCAAATACTTAAGAATGGCTTTAACCACTTTTTAGTGATTTTCTCCATGATCAAATTAGTATCTACTCACTACTCCTAGTGAGTATGCCATATCTGATCTCATACATATTATGGCGTACATAATAGATCCCACTATCGAAGCATATGGGATTCTACTCAGATGCTCTCTCTTTTCAAGAGTTGTCAGACAATACTTCTTAAAGAAGAAATTTTATGGTCTATCGAAAGATAGCTCTTTTTGGAATTCTTCATACTGAACCTCTTCAGCACAGTATCTATATACGTGGACTGGGATAATCTAAGCATCCTCTTAAATCTATCCCTATAGATCTTCATCCCTAGGATGTAAGATGCTTCATCCAAATTCTTCATGGAGAACTATGATGATAACCAAACTTTTATTTCTTGTAGTGTGGAAATATCATTTTCAATTAAGAGAATGTCATCCACGTATAAGATAAGAAATACCACTGTTGGACCATTGGCCCATTTGTAAATGCAGGGCTCTTCTCCATTCTTAATGAAGCCATATGTTTTGATCACCTTGTTAAAATGCATGTTCCAACTCTGAGATACTTGCTTCAATCCATAAATAGATCTCTAAAGCTTGCACACCTTGGACTCATCTGTAGATGTGAACCCCTCAGATTGTATCATATACACCTCTTCAGTCAACTCTCCATTCAGAAAAGCTATCTTCACATCCATCTGTCAGATCTCATAATCTAGATGGATAGCTATCGTAAGCATTATCCGAATGAATTTAAGCATTGCCACAGAAAAAAATGTCTCATCATAGTCAATACCATAACATTGACAATATTTCTTGACAATCATATGGGCTTTATAGGTCTTCACCTTTTCATCTACACTCCTCTTCCTTTTGAAGACCCACTTACATTCAGTGGATTTAACCCCTTCAAGTGGGTCAACCAATGTCCACACATCATTGACCTTCATGGACTCCATTTCAAACTTCATGGTCTCGAGCCATTTTTCAGAATCAGGTCTCTACATTGCATCCATATAGGTGATTGGATCTTCATCATTCTCATCGAGTTCGATGGGATCACTATCCTGGACCAAGAAACCATAGAATCTATCTGGCTAACATGGTACTCTATCAAATTGCCTTAATGGTGTAGGCACATTAAGCTCTGAATTTGATCTAATCAAATCCAACTTAGGTTCAACTATAGATGTCGATCTTTCTACCTATTGAACTTCATTAAGTTCAATCTTAGAGGCAACAGTTTCTTTACCAAGAAACTTCTTTTCTAAAAAGATTATCTTAAGGCTGACGAACACCTTTTGTTCATCAACATGGTAGAAATAGTAATCCTTACTTTCTTTAGGATATCCTATAAACACATACTTATCAGACCGGGGTCCAAGCTTATCTGTATGCAAATATTTGACATAGGCTGGACAACCCCACACTCGTAAGTAAGAGAGTGTAGGCCTATGCCCAGTCCATATTTCATTTGGAGTCTTTGCGATAAATTTACTCAATATATTATTTAATATATAACATGCAGTCTCAAGAGCATAATTCCAAAATGAAACAGGCAGACTAGCAAACTCCATCATGGATCGAACCATGTCTAACAAGATTTTGAAAGAAATATGCCCTCAAGCCAATTAATTTTTTGGGCTGTTCTTTGTTTTCAAAACTCATGTAGTGACATTTTTAATAAATAAATAAAGGCATTTATTTCATCATATGCAGTGTCTTATTATTTATTTAAGATTATGATGAATCCTATAAATCAGGACTATGGTTTTAGGATTATGATGAGATCATACCAGTGAGACCTAAAACCTTAAAATCCTAATTTAAATATTTCTAGTCGATGGGACATTGAGTTAGGGATCAATGTTTTTCGGTAAGACTAGCACATTTTTTGTATGCTAGATTGAGAGGGTGATTGATCTCACAATAACTATGTATGACACTAATACAAGAATGTCGGTGCTCATTAGAGAATGAGTTCACTAAGTTGATCCAAATCGAGAATATCTAAAGGAGTCTTATCTACATGTCAATTGATGGTTCTCATAGTGAAATTTGTACATGTAATCCTTTGACCTGAAACTACCATAGAATCTTATATATATAAATCCATATTTTGGTTCATACTCATTTATGACTCAGTTATGTACGGGATGATCTGAATATGGTACATTATATATATGAAGGTTGTGAATAGGTTAATATGGAATCGATCTCTCCTGGTAAGAGGAAATAGCATCCTACCTACTTCAAACAAATGATGATTCAGAAAGACTTTGATCAAAGCATGATGAAAATTAGAAATGATTTCTAATATTTTATTAAATAAATCATCATCATAAGATTGAAAGAGAAATGAATATGATATTGGGATTGACATATTTTCATACCCAAAGTCATATTCAGGATGCAAGGAGATCCAAGGATCTAGTTGCATGGTAATTTTCACTGAAGGAGATTTTTGGTATTTCCATCAAAATTTTACATCTTTTGAGAAGTCACGATATGTTGCTAGACATCAATCATGTCTTGTGGGTTCGATCAAATTAAAATTTTAATTTGATCATTAAATTAGAATGTGTTCTAAATTAAGTCAAATTGGGTTGGCTAGTTTTGATCTAAATTGGTTTGGTTGAGTTCTAACCAGATTAGGTCAAATCACACCCAGACTCACTGCTGGTTAGATGTGGAACCCAATGGGTCACATACAAAGAGAGTTGATTAAGGGTCTAATTGGATTAGACCATATTTGCAAGATGAACATGCTAGCATATGTAGCAAACCCTAGCACCTGGTTTTGAATTGGATTCGAATCAGCTTTCGATTTAGGCTAATTAAGATCCAATTTGAGCCAAATAGGATTTGATCTTGAATTGGATTAACCTAGACTGATTGGACTTTAGTTGGGGTGCCACATACCTGAATCCCATGTGCCAGAGAGCCTCTCTCTTGCGCGTGGGAAGTCTTTCATGCGTAAAGAATTTTTGGTGTATGGAATTAGTTGGTGCCTACCTTCTTTGACTTTTCCCATTTGTTATGTCGCATAAAAATTTTGAATAAGCATGGACATTTAATATGGGGCAATAAAGAGTCCTTCTACAAGTTAAAAACTCCATTTTATTTTTAGTTTTTGTCGCCCAAGATTTTTTATTGCCCAAGACTCCTTGTCGCCCAGGACTCCATGCCGCCCAATCCTTCTTGACGCCTCTTGGACCAAGTCAAAGTATCTTGGGACTTTAACTATTCAAAGATCATCTCCACACCTTCTTGCTGAATGGGCATCCTTTTTAGAGCCATTGGATGGCCCTTTTATCTGATCTAGTGGATGAAAAGGGTGGCGCCAATGATGAAATATTGCGACTCTTCGTAAATAACTTACATAGAATTAGTCCAAGAGTCCTTCTGCTTTAAGGCACCTCTTGGACTAAGTCTACATCTCGTTATTTACTGATGAGGCATGAGATTGGCTGAAGGGATATGAAATTTTTTTTTAAAAGGGTGCGAGAAATTTAGTTGGCACCCCTACGTACATTATAAATAGGGGTGCGCACCATGAGTGCAGAGATGTGAAAATTATCTTTCTTTCTTACAAAAGTTTCTTTTTATCCAACTTTTTTTCTTTCCTTCTCTTATCTAAACCTTGTCCTTATAAGGACAAGAAGTCATCCTAAGACTAAGAGATTAGGAAGAAAAATTAAGAAGATAAAAAAAAAGAAAGATAGATAAGGAGAGGCAAGGAAGGTGACATAAAGGCTAAAGAAGATCTTATCTTTTAATTAAAGTTCTTATTATTAGAACTCTAATTATATAAATTAGAGGTGCTGGTGTCTTGATCAAGTCTCTATATGGATCAACGTTGGAGGGTGAACATGTGGGCACCTGGTGGAAATTCTGACAGACTGCTACCGTCGATCAGGATCAATTTATGGTTTAGTGATAAGAGGTATATTCTAATACTTTCTTTTATATTACAAATGCATGTTATATGATTTAATTGCTAATAAGGTGGTCCTAGAGTTTGGGTTTGATTTATATGATTTCATATTTTTGCTTTGAAATCCATGCTTCTGCCGTGTACACCAATCCCATCAGTGGTATCAGAGCAAGCCTTATTAGGTTAAATCATATGATTGCTTATAATATAATGGCACAAAATAAAAGTATGATGTATTTTTTTTGTATTTATTTGCATATTATTTATATGATGAGATCATATTCTTTTATTAATCATAATAAGATTATGATGTATATATTATTCTGTAAAGGTTGCCCTGATATAGTGGAAAGTATTCACTATAATGATGGTTGTCCTAGAATAATTATACATGTTAATAGATATATATAAATTTTATTATAATTGATGCTATTAGGCATTTAGTTTGATTTAAATCAGAATGTGCATTGAGACCTTTTAAATCCCTCTTTAAAAATTATATTAAGTTGTAGTATAATTAATCTATAGCTTTATCAGTTGGGATGTCTAATTGATTAATCGATGTCTAGGATAAATGGTTCATGATTGATAAAGAGAATGTGATTTTTTAATTGGCTCTGTTGTCTGACCTAGCCAATTTATTGGTGTCTAAGGAAAGCAACAAAGGGACTCCCACTTACTTGGTCGATTTGATTAATTTAATTCTAGATTGAAATGCTTAGTATTATATTCACTACATTAAGGCCTTCCTTCATACTAGATTATTATTATGTCTAGAACCATATTAGTTTTGTTGTGTAACCACAAGATCTATCATGGAGAATGATGTAATATTAATCTAGTGCATTAAGATGCTTACAGCATTTTGAATATACTGCTTTGTTGTGTAACCACAAAAGTAGTCATATTTTATTTTGACTGTATAGAAATGAAGTGTTCTATTTAAACTAAAACATTAAAGTTTGTTGTGCTAACACAAGGCTATTAATGTTATAGAGGCAAAAGTTTTTTGAGAGTTACATAAAATGCAATTGGAAAGAGTTTTCTATGTTTGAACTTATAACAGGTTTGTTGTGCAACCATAAGACCTTTTATAAGGAATTAGGATCTTATTCTCACTAAGAAAATAAGAGGGTTATGATTTTTTGATTAAATAGTGGGAGACATAATTAAATTAAAGTTCTAAATTAATTATGTTTGTCGTCATGAGCTGTTTGCTTATATATTGTTCTTTATTATGTAGATTAAATGGCTTCTTCACTTTCATTGCGTTCAATTTTGAATTCAAATAAATTGACTGATCAAAATTATGTTGACTGGTTGAGAAACCTAAAAATAGTACTCAGTCAAAAAAAAATTTCCTATATTCTTGATGCCCCTAATCCTAAGCCATTAGAAAATGATGCCACAGATGAAGATAAGTCCACATACAAGATATGGTAAAATGATTTTCTTACTATCAAATGCATCATACTTGCTTCTATGAATAATGAATTACAGAGGCAGCATGATAGCATGGACACTCAATCCATATTGCTCAATCTAAAAGAGCTTTATGGAGAGCATAGTAGGACTACTAGATATGAGATATCTAAGCAATTATTTCATGCAAAAATGATAGAAGGAACATCCATACAAAATCATGTTTTGATGGTAATTGACCTAATCACTCGATTAAGTCAATTAGATTTTATTATGGATGGAGAGTTAAGTTAGGATTTGATCCTACAATCACTCTCAGAATCATTTTCTCAGTTTGTCATAAACTATCATATGAATAAACTAAATTCTTCCTAACTTGAGCTATTAAATATGCTCAAGATAGCAGAAAGCCATATCAAGAAAGATAAGGCTCCTCTTTTTCTTATGGATGGGATATCCCAGAAGAAAGCAGGCAAAAAGGGTTCAAAGAGAAGGTTGAATCCTAAAAGTGGTCTAAATAAGAAGAAAAAGGAAAAGGTCTCTAGATAGACGACCTATTTTTACTGCGGTAAAATAGGTCATTGGAAGAGAAATTGCAAGGCTTACCTTGCAACCATGAAGTCTAGTGCAAATAATGCACCAAAAGGTATGTATGAGATACATACTATATTATCATTAAATTCTTCTATTTCAAATTCTTAGGTATTAGATACCGATTGTGGTTTTCATATCTGCAAATCTTTGTAGGGGCTACAAAAAATTAAGAGTTTGAAGAAAGGTGACTTCAAGCTCTATGGTGCTGGAGGAGAGTCTATCCAAGCAGAAGCTATAGAAACAAATATATTGAAGTTACCTTATGGAAAGATCTTAGAGCTTATAAATTATTATATGCCTAAGATCATTAGAAATATTATATCTATACCCTTGTTATTAAAATAAGGTTATAGTGTTAATGTAACAAGCGAAAGTTGCTCGATCAAATATTTTAATGAAAATATTTGTTTTGGCATATTTAGCAATGGTTGTTGACTCTATGTTTGGATGACAATATATTTCATATTAATGAAAATGAAAAACGTAAGAGAAATGATATAAATAATACTTTACTTTAGCATTATCGATTAGGTCATATTAGTGAGACTAGGATTAACAAGTTATACAAAGAAAAGTTCTTTGATCCTTTTGATTATGAATCATTGGGAACTTGTGAATCATGCCTCATGGGTAAAATGACCAAGATTCCATTTAGTGGACATGGAGAAAGGACAAGTGAGTTATTAGGACTTGTACATATGGATGTATGTGGTCCTATGACTACTCTAGTTAGGGGAGGATACTGTTATTTTATAACGTTCACTGATGATTTATCTAGGTTTGGATATATCTATCTGATGAAACATAAATCAGAAGCCTTTGATAAATTTAAAGAGTATCAAAGTATGGTCGAAAAACAAACTGAACAATGTATTAAAATCCTTCGATCTGATCGGAGAGGAGAATACTTATCTAGTGAATTTCTTGACTATCTTAAAGTTAAAGGGATTCTCTCTGAATGGACACCTCCTTATATACTGTAATTAAATGGTGTAGTTGAAAAAAAAATTATACCTTATTAGATATGGTACGGTCCATGATGTGCTTCACTGAATTACCTATTTTCTTCTGGGGTCATACCCTGGAGACTGTAATTTACATCTTGAATATAGTACCTTCTAAATCTATATCTAGTACTCCATATGACATATGAAGAAGTAAGAAACCTAATCTTAAGTATCTTAAGATATGGGGTTGTCCAGCATATGTCAAAAGAAATTTTGGATACAAACTTGATGCTAGATCAGATAGATGTCTATTTATAGGATATCCTAGAACTAGTGTAGGATATTTATTCTACTATCCTACAAAACAAAAGATATTTGTAAGTAGGCATGCCACTTTTATGAAAAATAAATTTATCCTAGAAAAGGGCAGTGGCAGAAATATTGAACTTAGTGAAGTTCAAGAAAAACAAATAGAAATTTCTCAACCAAATAATCACGTAAAAGAACTAGAACACATAACTCCTATCCATAGGTCTAAAAGAGTACAAAATATACCTGGGAGGAATGGTTTCATTATTGAGAACAATGAAGCCCAAGTCATTGAGAATGATGAACCTCTGACCTATATGGAAGCAATCAAAAGTAAGGACTCTTACAAATGGCTAGCTGCCATGCAATCCAAAATGGAATCCATGCACACCAACAAAGTATGAACTTTGGTGGATGCACTAGAGGATATAAACCCTATTGGCAAATAGATCTTTAAGAAAAAGATTGGAGCTGATGGTCAAATTGAAACCTATAAGACCAGATTGGTGGCTAAGGGTTTTAGGCAAAAATAAGGGATTGATTATGATGAAACATTTTCACCTATTGCCATGCTCAAATCTATTCGGATTATGCTTGCCATAGCAGCATGCCACGACTATGAAATATGGCAAATGGATGTATAGACTGCCTTCCTTAATGATTTCCTTGAGGAGGAGGTCTATATGTCACAGTCAGAGGGATTTGAGTCAAATGAGAGACCAAATTAGGTATGCAAGCTTAAGAGATCTATTTATGGATTAAAGCAAGCATCAAGGAGTTGGAACATCCATTTTGATGAAACAATAAAAGAGTTTGGTTTTATCAAGAATGTTGATGAACCATGTATGTACAAGAAAACTAGTGGGAGAACCATAGTCTTCTTGGTTCTATATGTAGATGACATACTCCTCATTGGAAATGATATCCTAATGTTATAATTAGTCAAATTATGGCTATCAAATAAGTTTTTCATGAAAGATTTGGGAGATGCATCCTATATACTAGGAATAAAGATCTATAAAGATAGATCTAAGAGAATGCTAAGCTTGTCCCAATCAAGGTACATTGACTTAATACTGAAAAGATTCGGTATGGATGGGAGTAAAAGAGGTTATTTATCCTTGAGTCAAGGCATACATCTCTCTAAAAAGATGTCTCCTAAGACACCTGAAGAGAGAAATAGAATGAATTCTATTCCTTATGCTTCGGCTATTGGATCAATAATGTATGCCATGTTATGTACAAGGCCTGATGTTGCTTATGCTTCAGGCATTGCAAGTAGATTTCAAACTGATCTAGGAGAGGATCATTGGAAAGCTGTGAAAAATATTCTTAAGTACTTGAGAAGAACTAAAGATATTTTTCTAGTATATGGTGGTTCTGATCTTAAATTAGAAGCATATTCTGACTCTAGTTTTCAATCAGACCTAGATGATAGCAAATCCATTTCAGGGTATGTCTTTACTCTGAACAGTGGAGTAGTAAGTTGGAAGAGTACTAAGTAGCCAACTATAGCTGACACAACCACTGAAGCAGAATACCTAACTGTAAGTGAAGCCACCAAGAAAGCTGTCTGGATGAAGAAGTTCATCACTAAATTGAGTGTTATTCCTGAAATTGAGAATCCAGTACCACTTTACTGTGATAATACTAGAGCTGTTGCTCAAGCAAAGGAACCAAGGTCTCATCATAAATCCAAACACATTCTGAGATGCTTCCATCTCATTTATGAAATTATTGAAAGACAAGATGTAGTCATGGAATGAGTTGACATAGAGAACAACATAGAAGACCCATTTACTAAGGCTTTACCATTGTAACTGTTTGATCGCCACCTTGATTGTATGGGATTAAAATATAAGGGCGATTGGATTTAGTGCAAGTGGGAGATTGAAAAGAATATGCCCTCAAGCCAATTAATTTTTTGGGCTATTCTTTGTTTTCAAAACTCATGTAATGACATTTTTAATAAATAAATAAAGGCATTTATTTCATCATATGTGGTGTCTTATTAGTTATTTAAGATTATGATGAACCCTATAAATCAGGGCTATGATTTTAAGATTATGATGGGATCATACCAGTGAGATCTAAAATCTTAAAACTCTAATTTAAATATTCCTAGTCGATGGGACATTGAGTTAGGGATCAATGTTTTTTGGTAAGTCTAGCACATTCTTTGTATGCTCGATTGAGAGGGTGATTGATCTCACAATAACTTGTGTATGATACTAATACAAGAATGTGGGTGCTCATTAGAGAATGAGTACACTGAATTGATCCAAATTAAGAATATCTAATGGAGTCTTATCTACATGTCAATCGATGGTTCTCATAGTGGAATTTGTACATATAATCCTTTGACCTGAAACTACCATAGAATCTTATATATATAAATCCATATTTTGGTTCATAGTCATTCATGACTCAGTTATGTATGAGATGATCTAGATATGGTAGATTATATATATGAAGATTGTGAGTGGGTTAACATGGAATCGATCTCTTTTGGTAAGAGAAAATAGCATCCTACCTACTTCAAACAAATGATGATTCAGAAAGACTTTGATCAAAGCATGATGAAAATTAGAAATGGTTTCTAATATTTAATTAAATGAATCATCATCATAAGATTGAAAGAGAAATGAATATGATATTGGGATTGACATATTTCCATATCCAGAGTCATATTCAGGATGCAGGAAGATCCAAGGATCTAGTTGCATAGTAATTTTCATTAAAGGGTATTTTTAGTATTTCTATCAAAATTTTACATCTTTCGGAAAGTCACGATATGTTGCTAGACGTCAATCATGTCTTGTGGATTCGATCAAATTAAAATTATAATTTGATCATTAAATTAGAAAGTGTTCTAAATTAAGTCAAATTGGGTTGGCTAGTTTTGACCTAAATAGGTTTGATTGAGTTCTAACCAGATTAGGTCAAATCACACCCAGACTCATGCTGGTTAGATGCGGAACCCAATGGGTCATGCACAAAGAGAGTTGATTACGGGTCTAATTAGATTAGACCATGTTTGCAAGATGAACATTCTAGCACATGTAGCAAACCCTAGCACTTGGTTTCGAATTGGATTCGAATCTGCTTCCGATTTGAGCCAAATAGGATTTGGTCTTGAATTGGATTAACCTAGACTGATTGGGCTTTGGTTGGGGTGCCACATACCTGAATTCCATATGCCAGAGAGTCTCTCTCTTGCGCATGGGAAGTCATTCATGCACAAAGAATTTTTGATGCATGGAATTAGTTGACGCCTACCTTCTTTGACTTTTTCCATTTGTTATGTCGCGTAAAAATTTTGAATAGGCATGGACATCTGATATGGAGAGATAAAGAGTCCTTCTACAAGTTAAAAACTATATTTTACTTTTAATTTTTGTCGCCCAAGATTTTTTGTCGCCCAAGACTCCTTGCCGCCCAGGACTCCATGCCGCCCACTCCTTAACGCCTCTTGGACCAAGTCAAAGTCTCTTGGGACTTTAACTATTCAAATATCATCTCCATGCCTTCTTGCTAAATGGGCATCCTTTTTAGAGCCATTGGATGGCCCTTTTATCTGATCTAATGGATAAAAAGGGTGGCACCAATGATGAAATATTGCGACTCTTCGTAAATAACTTACGTAGAATTAGTCCAAGAGTCCTTCTACTTTAAGGCACCTCTTGGTTTAAGTCTACATCTTGTTATTTACTGATGAGGTGTGAGATTGGCTGCAAAGACATGAGATTTTTTTAAAAGGGTGCAAGAAATTTAGTTGGCACCCCTACGTACATTATAAATAGGGGTGCGCACCATGAGTCCGGAGATGTGAAAATTATCTTTCTTTCTTACAAGAGTTTCTTTATGTCCAATTTTTTTTTCTTTCCTTCTCTTATCTAGACCTTGTCCTTATAAGGACAAGAAGTCATCTTAAGACTAAGAGATTAGGAAGGAAAATTAAGAAGATAAAGAAAAAGAAAGATAGATAAGGAGAGGCAAGGAAGGTGACGTAAAGGCTAAAGAAGGTCTTACCCTTTTAATTAAAGTCCTTATTATTAGAACTCTAATTATATAAATTAGATGTTCTGGTGTCTTGATCAATTCTTTGTGTGGATCAATGTTGGAGGGTGAATACGTAGACACTTGGTGAAAACCCAAACTGACTGCTACCAACGATCAGGGTCAATTTAGGATTTAGCGATAAGAGGTATATTCTAATACTTTCTTTTATATTACAAGTGAATGTTATATGATTTAATTGCTAATAAGGTGGTCCTAGGGTTCGAGTTTGGTTTATATGATTTCATGTTTTTGCTTTGAAAACCGTGCTTCCATCCTGTACACCAATCCCATCAGGTTTGATTTCTCCTTTCTAATACACCATTATGCTGTGGTATTTCTGGAGGAGTCCACTATAAGAGAATCTCATTCTCTCCTAGATATGTCAAAAACTCACTGGATAGATATTCACGTCCTCGATCCAATCAAGGAGTTTTAATACTCTTCTCAGTTTATTTTTCTACTTCACTTTAGAATCTTTTGAACATTTCAAATGAATCCAACTTATATTTCATCATATAGACATATCCATACCTAGATAGATCATCTATGAAAGTGATGAAGTAGAAATATCTATCTCTAACACTTATACTTATAGGTCCACATACATCAGTATGTACTAGACCTAAGAGCTCAATGGCTCTTTCACCATTTTCAACAAAAGATGACTTAGACATTTTTCTAAGAAGATAGGACTCACAGGTTGGAAGTGATTCACAATCACTGGCTTTAAGGATTTTCTCTTGGATCAACCTATTTATCTTGTTCTTGTTAGTGTGACCGAGCCTATAGTGTCATAGGTAGATATCAGAGAAACTATCTAATCTTAGATATTTTCTAGAAGTGTACATTATGCTCACAGGCTATGATAAAATATAAATATCATTTTTTTATTGTCCTTGCATTATTATAACATCATTCATAATGATATCACAATAATCTTCTTTTATAGATAAATGATAACCATCTTTGGCCAAAAGACCAATAGAGATTATATTCATCAAAAAGGAAGGATAATAATGACATTCATTTAAAGAAATAATATTAGTATTGAGAATAAGTTGAATTATTCCCATAGCTAGAACTATAACAGACCTTCCATCTCCAACATTTAGGAATCGCTCATTATTTTCAAATCTTCTACTAATTTGAAGTTCTTGCAATGTATTGCATTTGTGGATTGGACTTTCGGTATCTAATATCCAAGTAGAAATATTATAAATAAAAAAATTATAAGGTATTATCATATAACATCCTTGATCAGCAACTACTTGCTCATCTCTCTTATTCAGTCTATTGGGGTCATCAAGATACTGAGGACAATTCCTCTTTTAATGCCCCTGCTCATTACAACACTCTATCTGATCTAGGTTATTCTTGGATCTTATGTTTAATCTGAGCATAAAGACCCCAGCATGAACCACTTCGAGCTGCTAAATAACATTCAACTTTTGATACTTATTATCAAAGTTAGGTCGCATAAGTATATCACTATCTAATAGTAAATGAAGCAACTATGGTTTGGATTTAACTGCACAAAGGAGAACCAAAAGCCTAATTAGTAATTAATTTATTAATCCTTAATATTTAGACTTTAATCAACAAGGTTCTTCTACTATTTTATTCGAATTAGTAGCCTATACCTTCAATCAAGGAATTATCCTAATTTCTTAGTGGGTACTAAAATCCACATAGACTACACATAAGTCCAACTATGGTTGGCTAACCCATGTATATCCGAGGGTAGATTCATAATCAATTATTTTTCTAAATAATTTTTAGTAATTTAATTTAGCCCTAGGTATCTTTTCAGTAGGCTAGAGCTTCTACTGAAAATCTCGGTTAGGTCCAACCATTAACATGATCATACTTGGTCCATCTAACAGGATCTTTCTTAACTATTTAATTTTTGATTTTTGGGAATCCAAAGGTTGGATTTCTTCCTTATTCCTCCTCTTATTCTTCATCTCTTAGAGTGTTCAAGAGATCCGAAGAATAAATTTTAAATTAACCATCCAGAGGGATCCACGAGAATCTAGCACTTCATGCAGATCTTCATTCAACAAATCTGTGATTTTGTTGCAGCCTCATATGGATCACCTGTAGAGGCCGAATGCATGTGCAGCTCCAAAGACAACAATGAAAATTAACCATGGAGTTCTCAACCTATGCAAAAGTAAGAGATTTGATCTCTTCTCTCACCTAAATACGATCTAGGGTTTAGATCTAGAACTGTTCTAGATTTAGGGTATTGATTTGATCAATACCAAATCTTTTATTTTCAGATTTAAGAATGCATTACAATATGTTATAGGTCCTAGTTGTAGGGTTTAGTAATTTGATTATATGCTTCTGTAGATTAAATAGTTTAATCTATATCTTTCACTGCATTATATTTCAAAAAAGTTTTGAAATTCATGCATGAAACCCTACATATTTTCTAACAATTGGCTAATACTCATTCATGACCGAGTCATGCAACAATCAATATACTTCTATATAGCCTATCGGATGACAACCCTCATGATCATATTCACTATCTACTCAACTTAATAGTGCTGGTAAGATTTAAAACCATTTACCTTTCAAAAAAAGAGATTATATTTAATACTTTATATTGATGCAGATGTCTAATGCCAATATTATTCTTTCTTATAAATAGCTTTTGAGTGATGTATAAATTATTATGGATGTTGTAGCGGTTGAGATGAGTTGAGTTGTACCTTATTTTTAATATATTTTATATATTTTCCTTACATAATTAATTTTAATTTTTAATAATTCCATCTAGTGGTAAAAAAAAGAACTCGAGGGAAGACACCCAATCTCAAGTTAATAGCATTGAGACCTCGTGAAAAATTATCTTCAGAATTTAATGATTTAGGCAAGCAATAGGTATAAATGCAAATACTTTCACCAACTACCTTGGAATGATTGTTAGAAATTATGAAGATGCACTTATAAATGGTGGGAGAAAATCCTATAAGAGAAGATGAAAGGAATATACCATACAAGCCAATCAAAATATGTATTTCGATGGGTTATTCTTTTAATCTTTCAGACTCATGTAATGATATTTTATAAATAAATAAAAGATACTTATATTTTATCATATGTTGCATCTTGTGTTTATTTAAGATTATGATAGACCCCAAGGATTAGGACTATCATTTTAGAATTATGATGAGATCATGCCTATGAGACCTAAAATCCTAAAACCCTAATCTAGAATTTTCTCAGTCGATGGAACATTGAGTTGGGGATCAATGTTTTCAGAAAGATTGGCATATTTTATGTATGCTCGATGGAGAGGATGATTGATCTCACAATCACTTGTATAAGATACTAATATAAGAATGTGAGTGCTCATTAGAGAAGGAGTTCACTTAATTGATCTGACTTGAGAACATCTGATGGAATCTTACTTATCAAAAGATGTTTCTCTTAGTGGAAATTATGCTTGTAATCCTTTGACCTGAGACTATCATAGAATTTTGTATACATGAATCCATATTTTGGTTCATACTCATTCATGACTAAATCATGTACAAGGTGTTCTGGATATGGTGGATTATGTATGAAGGTTGTGAATAGGTCAACATAAAATCGAACACTTCTAGTAAGAGAAGATGGCATTCTACTCGCTTCAATCATATGAGGATTTACGAAGTCTTTGATCAATGCATAATGAATATTAGAAATTGTTTCTAATTTTGCATTAATTGAATCATAATTATAAGATTGAGAGAGATATGAATATGATATTGAATTTGACATGATTCTATATCCAGAATCATATTCGAGATGTAGGTTGATCGTGTTGGGATAATTGGTACCGCTCTGATACCAATTGTAGCAAAAATTTCTAATCTTTAGTATGGACCTGAAGAGACCAATGACGTTCTCTATGGGCAGCAAGCCACCAATCCTCATCTGAATTGGTGATGGGGCACCTCCCTCCTTAGGCTTGAGGAAGGCGCCCAACCTTGGGGCAGTAACTCTAGAAAGAAGAGAGAAGGGAGATTGAGGAAGAAAAGATCTGTATTCCAATGCATAATGAAATCTTAATATATCCTATGTATTTATACATAGCTATTATGCCCGATCAAAAACTCTCCTAGCTCATCTAATATATCAAAGCACTCATCGAGCCCATGTATATATATCTCATATGCTCTCATCCCCTGGATCTAGTTCTGACCCATATATAAGTTAGCCCTCTTAAGATCTTATTGGTCCAGACCTTAAGATCCCTTGAATTAATCCCAATTCAAGATCAAATAGAAAACACCATCCAGTTCTGCACACCACTATCAAGCTGGCTCGATTGCATCTTGTTTGAATCCTATCTTCTATCTGCCTGAGATAGCTGGCTCGACTGCAGCCCGAGCTAGCTTGGCTGCATATCCGAGCCAGCTCACTTGTGTGTCAGTCCCTTGTCTTAGTTGATTCTTCTTCTAGTTTTAGTTCTTTGCTCCATCTTGTGTTCCAGATCTCTAGAGCACCTACCAAGCCCCTCAAGGTCCTCACACCTAAACCTCGAGTCTCATGTAGGGCTACATGCTGCCTTTACCTAGGACAACTCCTATCCTAGCCCTAGTACTCACACCCATCCTAATCTTTCGAAGCCAACACCCTAGCTCCTCTTGTGGCCTCCCAAGGCTTGAGAGCACCATATCAAATTTTACAATCTCCACCTTGGTGTGCCAAAGTCTTGGCATACCTAGCAATGTTCCCCTATATGAACCCACTATCGTTGCATGCGCTGACAGCTCCTTGTGCATACCTTGCCACTGCCATTATTTTTCAACTGCTGAGCTCTCTTTGAGGCTTTTGGGATGACTGCTTCTACCACTGAAGACCTTGGCTTGCTTCTATGCACCACCCTTGGAGTTGTAAGCACACTTCTACTTGGCAGCAGCATCAACTATCTTGGACTTTCCTAGAGAATTTGCAGCAATCCTATGCTGGCACCTACTGCATACCCTAACACGATCTCCTCAGAACTTCATCTATCCTCGCACGTATGCTGCTCCACCTAAAACTATGCATCTTCGATATTGGTGCTAGGATATTGGTCCTCTTGCACTCTTCCGCTCTGAACTCGTGTCACATCTCTCTCCATCTATGAAGCCACCTCTATCTAGTGCTTCACCTGAAACCAAAGTCCTCCTGATGTTGTAGAACCCAACTCTATAACCAAGTCCCTCGAGGATAATGACTCAATGCTGTACTATTGAGCCTGCCACTGCACCTCGAACACCATTGCTGTCCCTTCGGACCCTCCACACTCTACAGACCTATCCGAAACCATCTTAGATATCTCTGCAACTTGCAAACACCTTCAAAACATAAGAGCTCATCCAACTCTCTTGAATTCAATGACTGAACCCTAGAGAATTTCATCTTAGCACTTCTCGTCTTCTACCCTAGCACCAACCATCACTTCAATTGCGCCTGGAGGAACATCCTCTACCTGAACCGTGACTCTTCCTGATGCCCCTATAAAAGATAACGAATCCATGATACTCCCAGCTGCTAGATGCCCCTGGCACTCCCTGAGACCCCTTAGCTCTCTTTGAGACCTATTTTTGGTCTTCCTATGATGCCCCTGACACTCTTTATTGAGATACATCCCTCGACTGGTGCACCACCGAGCCTCTCTCAATCTCTGTGCCTCCAAGGAAGCACTACTGTAGCACTCTAGCGCTCCCTGCCTTATCTCTGCACTGCTCTATAGCCATCCAGTCCTAACCTACTGAATCTCCATGGATCATCCATCTCCATCACCTCCAGGGCATTGCAAGTCCATGCTCTAGTCGAGCTACTGAATGCATCTCCGACTACTTCTTGCCTTCCTATAATCAAAGGACATATAGCCGCTTCTTCAGCCTTTTCTTGACCATTATCCCTTGGAAAATCTTTCTTCATCCGCCAAACAGCCCCACACTATCCATCTTCCTAGAGAATTCTATCACCCATCATACACCCCGATCTCTCCAACCAAGATCGATCAGAAAGTCATACATCCAAACCTTCCACCCCGAGAAAAATTCTTCTCGTTAATCCTCTCAGCCTCCACCTTCAACTCGCTGCTTCCGATTGGCCAAACCACAGCAATAACAAAGGTAGATCTGAAACATACCATGAAATCCTCATGTAGATTTCTGATTTCTTTCTATATGACTTCTTCTTCTCTTCCATACACCATCAAGCTCTGATACCAAATATTGGAACAATCGATACTGCTCTGATACCAATTACAGCAAAAATCCCTAATCTTTAGCATGGACCTGATGAGACCTATGATATTTTCTATGGATAGCAAGCCATCGATCCTCACCTAAATCTGTGATGGAGCACCTCCCTCCTTGGACTTGAGGAAGGCACCCCCCTTGGGATGACAACTCTAGAGAGAAGAGAGAAGAGAGATTGAGGAAGAAAAGATCTATATTCCAATGCATAATGAAATCATAAAACAACCTATGCATTTATACATAGCTATTAGACCCGACCAAAAACTTTTCTAGCTAACCCAAAACATGAAAGCACTAATTGAGTCCATGTACATATGTCTTACATTCTCTCATCCCCTGAATCTAGTCTCGACCCATATATGAGTTAGCCTCCTTAAGACCTTATTAGTTCGGGCCTTTAGACCACTTGGATTAATCCCAATCTAAGATCAAATAGAAAATCCTATCCAGTTCTATTTGCCACCATCGAGTCAGCTCTATCAAGAACCAAGCTAGCTTGGCTGCATCTTGTCCAAACCATATTTTTTGGCTGTCTGAGATAGTCAACTCAACTACACCCCGAGCCAGCTCAATCTCAGCCCGAGCCAACTCGGTTGCATATCTGAGCTAGCTTGCCTGTGTGTCATCCTCTTGTCTTGGCTGATTTTTTTCCTGATTTTGGTCTTTTGCTCTACCTTGTGTCCCAGATCTCTAGAGCACCTACCAAGCCCCTCAAGGTTCTCACATCTGAATCTCGAGTCCCGTGTAGGGCTACACACTACCTTCACCTAAGATAACTCCTATTCTAGTTCTAGGACTCACACCCATCCTAGTCTCTCGAAACCAACATCCTAGCTTCTCCTGTGGCCTCCCAAGGCTTGGGAGCACCACATCAAATTCTACAGATTGCAAGATCGAATTATATGATAACTTACCATTGAAGAATATTTTTGATATTTTTATCAAAATTTCATATCTTTCGTAGACATGATACGTTACTAGATGTTAATCTTGTCTTATGGGTTCAATCAAATTAAAAAGTTTAATTTGATTGCCAATTAGAAAGGGTTCTAATTGTTTGAATTGGGTCTACTCGATTTAACCTAAAATAGTTAGATTAAATTCTAATCAAATCAGGTCAACCTGCACTCCGACCTTCTGCTAGCTAGATGTGAAATCCAATAGGTCACACACAAAGAGAATTAATCAAGGATCTAATTAGATTAGATTATGTTTGCAAGTTGATCATGCTAGCACGTGTTGCAAACCCTAACTCCCATGCATGTTCAAATCGGATTCGAATTTGATTCCTGTTTGGGCTAATTAAATCCAATTTAAATCAAATCAAATTTGGTCTTGAATTGGGTTGACCCTTGGCTAATTAGGCCAAGGGGTTGGTGCTTCATTTCTAGACTCCCATGTGCCAAAGAGTCTCTCTCTTGTCACATGGAGATGATTTCTTGTGCAAGGGAACTTGGCGCATGAAGTTTGTTGGTGCCAACTAACTTCAAGTCTATCCATTTATTTTTTACATAAATTCATATGTGGGCATGAACTTAAGAGATTAAAAGGCATAGAAGAGTCATTATTGTTAGATATGTGTGCCCTAGAAACCAGAATTAGCTGACACTTGTTATACACTTCTAAGGGCAAAATTATAATTTTGACTATAAATAATAAAATAGGTTATTTTCCATCATAATGTGTATTTAGTGTCTGCGATACATCCCTTGAGTTAATGACAATGATAGTTCTTATTTTCAATAGTTGAAAATTTAAGACATGAATTTTCATTATTAACTCATAAAATACTCTTGACCGTAGGATCATCATGAGGATGGTGATTGATCCAAAAGATTGATATACAATCGCTTCCTTATAGTAGATGAGCTTAAGTCTATGGTGTAGGGACATCAGAGCAAGAGTACAGGTACTCGTTAGAGAATGAGAGCACTGAGCATGACTACCTCGAGCAGTCATTAGAAAGTCTACCTTCTCATCGATGACTGGCTCGAAGTTGCAGTTGTGTGTCTGATTCTTTGACCTAAGGTACATTGACAGTTCATCTTGAGGGTCTTATAGTTTGACTACACTATGACTCAATCTTCTAACCATTCGAAACCCTGAGGTGTATGTTGGCTATAGCATATTTATTGTAGGAATTGGATTGCACCAATAGGGAATCTATCTACCTCGATAGATAATGAGTAGCCCTATGATGATCATGAGAATCAAGTCCATAAGCCCAAGGCCATGGCAGAGTGAAATAATAGAAAGAGCTTCTATTAAGATTTTCACATTGGACTTGAATTGAATGATTAATCATATGATGGATAATAGGGTTTGACGAGATTACCTTAACCCCAATCCAATCGGGACTCAAGATAGAAGAACTTAATCACATAGGTAACTGCATCGAGAGGTTCATTTTTAGTTCTAATAGGTTGCCACCATATGCTGCTAGATATCATTGGTGGATTTTGAGAGCAATTAGAATGATTTAGATGATCAATCATACTAGTTGTCTGAATCAAAAAAGTTCTAATCCATTGAAAGGTGTTTCGATGATATTGATGATAGAGATCATGACATATCTCATTACCATATGGAACTGAACCTAACTGGATCATACAAATAAAAATTTTGATCTAGATATTATCAATTGGACTAATCCAGTTTAATTAATTTGAATAAGATTCAATTAGGTTCAAAGAAATTATGCTAGCACATGATTGAGCCTAATGTTCTCCTTTAATATTCATTAAAAGTTGTCTCGATTGAGCCAAATATATTTAAGCTCACTCAGGTACCTTTACTTGGTCTGACTGGAGCTTGTCTAGGTTAGAAAAGGATTATCTTAATTTATGAAATGAATTTGAGACAATACCTGCCATTTTTTGTCATCTGCTAAATCCTATTTTGGACATTTGGTCAAACGTTGACCTTCGATACTTAGATATTTGCCCATGTATCAAGTCATCATAGGAGAGAAATCTTGGACCAGTCCACCTACTAAAAAGTAGATGGATAAGGGGCGCATGCCTCCCTAGGCATGCGCCCATGAACAGAGCATCTGGAGTTCCATACAGATGGGACTCCAGTTACTTCGAAGATTCTACTTGGATGGTGCCTAGAAGACTGCTTTGATCCAGTCTTGGTGCCATCTAAGGATGATTTAGAGAGACTCTAATCTATTTGGATTAGATAATGTCATCCCATCAATCAAATTTAGATCTGATTGCATGAAGAGCCATATTGATCGAGATGATGTGGCACTGCATGACGCAGCAAGGTCTATATAAACCCTATCTGCGCCTAGGATTTAGATCCTTTGCCCTTTGCCCATGCCATATATCCCCTCTCCCTCCCTCTCCATGCTTACCTCTGATTCTCTCTCTCCTCTCCATGCCCAAAAGGTTTTGGGCTTCAGTTTGGTGCGATCCAAACAAGAGAAAGGTGACAAGAAAGGAAGAAGGCAGCACTGCTACGAGAGACGACACCCGATCTTCAAAAAAAATTTTGAAGATCTTCAAAATCAGATCCAAATCAAATTTTTGGAGAAATGATAAAGAAGAAGAAGATCTCTAGATCCTATCTAAGTGGATATCGATAGAGGCTAGGCACTTGCATGGCTAGATCCTGAACCTCAGGCAGACATCAGGATCATCATAGGATAATCAGATTACCCGCAATAAGATAAAATTAAATTAGATTTAATTTATTTTTTATTTTATTTTATATTTTTATTAGATTAATAATATCAAATCTAAAAAATTTTAGATCTAATCTAGATTAAAGAAAAAAATTTTGAAATATCTCTCTTGATTCAATCAGATCTAAACGAATCTAATCTGAAAAACTAGGTTTTTTCTTCAATTGGTATCAAAGTTAGGTTCTATTTTTATTAGATCTGATTTTAATTTATTTTTATTTGATAATTTAATAATTTTAGATATCACATTAGATGTGATTAGATCTAAAATTAGAAATTAAAAAATTAAATAATTTAGATCTAAGTTGTACAAGATGCATGACTAGTTGTAGAATAGGATTGTTCTTTGTATAATCTAGCATGATCATAATTTAATTTGATTAGTTATAATTTTTAGATATATTTATTTATTATTTTTTAATTTTATAAATATTATAATAAGATCTAAAAAATAAAAAATAAAGTTATTTAATTTTTGTTCATATGAGATATGATGAATGCATGTTTAGACTAGTTGTAGAATAGTTCTACATAATTGCCTAGAATAGATTTTAATTTGATATAATAAATTTAAATTTAATTTTTTAGATGATTATTAGATAATTTAGATCAAAAAATATTCATGATATGATACATAAAGATGTGTGCAAAATATGTTTAAAGTTAGATCAATTTTTATATATGAGATATATGACGTAGATCTAACTAGTTTTGTAGTTTTCATATTTCTGATTAAGGCATTCCCCTTGGCCGTCCGGTCATAAGAACAAAGTAGGATTTAAATGCCCTCTCCTCTCATTCGATTAGATGTTCTTATGATGTGTAGGGGTGCTACACATTCATCCTTAATCAAAAATCTAAAATTTATTTTCTGCAAAATCCTAGATCCTAAAATTCTAGAATTTTATTTACATGTTTTATTTATGAACCCTAAACTGAATTAAAATTAAGATTATAAAATATGTTAAGTCTAAAAATTAAGAATTTTTAGATTTAAAACATATTCATAAAATTGGGTTCGGACTTGGGTAGCTCAATTAGGTCTAGCGGTTGATCAAATCGAATCAAGAGTTGGTTAGATGGGATCAAGAGTGCTTAAATTGACCAGCCTAATAAGATTAAGTCTAGGTTAAGATCGAATCACATGAGTGATCGATCAAGCTAAGACCTAATTAGGCTCAGTGGTTAGAGTCTGGATTGTAGGCTAATCAGATTGATTCTAGCTCAATAATTTGGTGTCTAAGGTAAGTCTGGCAGATACGACCAACTGATTTTTAATTGAAAACTATTCGACTCAAATGTGTTCTTATTGAGTTAATGGCGTATCCCTTCCATCGATCTCACTTACCTGACCATATTTATCAACTCAGTCCTGATCTAAGGTGGTTTACAATCTGAGCTAACCCATGCCACTAGGTTGGTCATAATTGTTATGGCTATTGTAAGTCAAGTTTAAAGAGACCTAAATCAAATCTTCCTAAGAAAAGATTAAGTCTAAGGTCTTCTACCATTGTAGATATGCGAGCTCTTTCTGAGGTTGATTGTTCTCGGCTGGTCACAGTGGTTCAGTTGCATCGAAAAGATACAACCATGTCTATTAGGCATTGGATGCTACGGGGTGGAGGATAAATTGATCTTAATATTTCGGATACGGTGAGAGATCCAATTAGAAATCCAATCTGTGCAAATGGTGGGTCTGACTTAACTAAGAAATGGATCAATATTTCGGACACGGTGAGATTCATGAATTAGAGACCAAGTTTGGGTGCACCATGATTAAAGAATCATTGGACAAGAGTTATCCACTCATTGGCTAATCCATCATCAATAACTATTAGGTGAGGTGATAAATCAGTTGGTAGGACTGCACCATCCATTAGAAATCTATAATCATGGAGATTTTTGCATCTCTACAGAGGGAGTGTAGAGATCTGAGAAAATAGTAGAAGGTAATTTGTTTCAAAATTAAACTTCTAAATAAATTGGTCAAGTTTTAATTACAATATCTAACTAGAAACTTTGACTCTCTATAAGAAAAGCAAAATATCTGCATCCAACCCACTAGCACGTATTCTAGACACCTATAGACTAACCAGACCTAATTATAAGGATTGGCTCTGAAACTTTAAAATTATTTTGGATTTGAGAAGTTAACTCATGTATTGGACCAGGATCCCTCCACCTTACCAGCTCGTCAATCCACTGAATAGAGAGCATCTCTTGATAAGTGGATGAACGAAGATAATAAGGCCAGATACTACATATTAGGCTCGATGTCTGATGAGCTTCAGCACCAACATGAAGATATCAAGACTGTCCACTAAATGTTGGCTCACCTGTAAGAGATGTTTGGTGAATAGAGTCATGCAGCCAAATATCATATCACTAAATGACTATTCAAGGCTAAAATGCATGATGGGCAGTCAGTCCAAGATCATTGTCTGATGATGATCAAGGACTTAAAAGAGCTTGAGAAGCTCGGAGTGAAGTTGGATCTGAATCTACATAATGATATAATTCTGTAATCCTTGACTGATGCATATGGGCAGTTCATCATGAACTACCATATGCATAAACTTCAAAATACTCTAGCCGAGCTTATGAACATGCTGGTTACTACTGAGCTTTCAATGAAAGGTTCTAAAGGCTTAGTATTTGCTATGGAACGGACTTCTTCCAAGAGAAAATCTTTTGGAAAGAAGAAGAAGTCTGTGAAAAGATAGAAGATCGAAGAAGAAAAGAAAAAGAAGGTAGAGCTGAAGAAGAAGGCCATTGACAAAGAAAAGTATTTCCATTGCAACACTAACGGCCACTAAAAGTGGAACTGCCCTACATATTTGGCCATCTTGAAGAATAAGAAGGAGGCATGTCTTTCTGGAGGTATGCTCGTTATTGAATCTAACCTTATAATTTCTTCTACATCCAATTGGGTGCTTGACTCTGGTTCTAGTGCTTATTTATGCACTTCCATGCAGAATCTTAAGAATAGCAGGAGGCTGAGGGATGGTGAGATGATCCTATGCATTGAAAATGGAGCAAGGATTGCTATTGTGGTCATGGAAACCTACCCTCTTCAACTACCATCTGGTTTAAATTTAGTACATAAGGATTGTTATTATATGCCTGCAGTAAGCAGAAATTTGATTTCTATTTCATGTTTAGCACTAGAAGGCTATGTAATTAGTTTTCTTAAGGATCGTTGTAACATTCTTTATGAAAGAAATAAAATTATAAGTGGTTTCCTTATTAACGGTCTTTACCAGTGATATATTGATATATCTATTTTTAATATCGAGCAAAATGTGAATGCCATAAAATCAAAATGACCCAGGGATAGTCCAAATGATAGGCATCTATGGCACCTTAGACTAGGTCATATAGCAGAAGATAGGGTTAACAAATTAGAGAAAATCGAGCTATTGAGTCCATTGACTTTCGAGTTATATCCAATTTATGAATCATGTCTTCATGGCAAAATGACTAAACTCTCTTTTATAGGACATGGGGAAAGGACCATAGATTTACTTGCCCTAGTACATAATGATGTGTGCGGTCCATTTAATGTGCCGGCTAGAGGTAATTTTGTCTACTTCTTAACCTTCACTGATAATTTATCTCGATATGGATATGTGTATCTTATGAGGCACAAGTCTGAAGTCTTTGAAAAGTTTAAAGAATTCAGACATGAAGTAGAAAAGCAAACTGAAAAATCCATTAAGGTTCTTCGATCAAATCGAAGAGGTGAATACCTTAGTCAAGAATTTCTGGACTATCTCAAGCAGAATGGCATAGTCTCTCAATGGACTCTATCTGGAATACCTCAACTCAATGGAATTTTAAAATGGAGGAATCGGACGCTATTAGATATAGTTCGATCCATGATGAGCTTCATAAACCTTCCTAATTTTTTTTGGGGAT
Organism: Cocos nucifera; assembly: GCA_006176705.1. Classification (NCBI taxonomy): domain Eukaryota; kingdom Viridiplantae; phylum Streptophyta; class Magnoliopsida; order Arecales; family Arecaceae; genus Cocos; species Cocos nucifera. Next base: position 266,151 of record QRFJ01001937.1, on the reverse strand, counting down.
AGTTTGTTAACTGTTATATATTTACTAAATAAGGTTCCTTCTAAAACCATTCTTACCATACCGTATGAGATATGGAATGGTAAGAAACCAAGTCTGAGTCATCTCAGAATTTAGGGTTGTCCGGCTCATGTCAAAAGACAACAAGCAAACAAGTTAAACTATAGGTCCTTTAGAGCTCAATTTATAGGATATCCTAAAGAGTCATTAGGATATTATTTCTGAAGGAAAATCCTGATTTTTCGGACCAGGTTCGTTCAAATCTGATCAGATCGAGAGATATATTTCAAAATTTTTCTCTCAATCCCAATCAGATCTGGGATGTTTCAGATCTAATTTTATTATTTTAATAATATAAATAAAATAAAGATAAATTAAATCAAATTTAATTTACCTGATTTGGGTAATCCTATTACCCTGTTGATGATCCTGTTTGCAGCGGAAGGTTCTGGATCTAGCCATGCAAGCGCCTGGCCTCTACCGGTATCCACTCGGGCTGGATCTGGAGATCCTCTTCTTCTCTATCACACCTCCAAAAATCAGATCTGGATCTGATCTGGAGGATCTTCAAAACTCCTTTTGAAGATCTGCAGTCATCCTTTGCAGCAGTGCAGCCTTCTTGCTTTTGATCGCCTTTCTTTGATCTGGATCGCACCAACCAAGGTCCAAAACTCCTTTTGGATGTGGAGAGCAAGGGGAGAAGATGGTTTGGCATGGATGGAGGAAGAGGGGAGAGGCAGCCTTGGGGCATGGGAAACTTTGATCTCAATTCAATTACTTCTTCTGTTTGAGTTGGGCGCATAGGGTCTTATTTATAGACTAACTGTGATCCAACTCCTCTTCTTCCCAACCAATCACAACCCTTTGTGAAATCAGATCTAAATCTGATTGGTGGGAATAGAGTCCCCTGGATTCCTCCTTAGAGGGCGCCTAAGACCAGTCAAAGTTGGTTCTTAGGGAGAACTCTAATTGGAATCCAAAAAGGAGATGGAGTCCTTATCCAACAAGGACTCCTAGGCGCCTCCAACTTGGGCTCACGCCACCCTAGGGTGGCGTGCGCCCTCCTCCTTGCCAGGTTCTGGCAGGGGGACAGGCCCCCACCAGCTCTCCAATAGGTGCATGACATGTGGTCAAAAGTCAAAGTGTCAATGGTCAACATTTGACCAGTCAAAGGTAGACTTTTGACCAAAGTCAAAGAACAAGAAATGGCAGGTGACCAAAAATGGCAGGTAATGTCTTACAAAATAAGACAACCTTTTCTGACTTGGACAACCTCCAGTCAGACCATATGAAGGCCTCTGATTGAGCACAAACTCCTTTGGCTCAGTCAGGACAACTTATTTATGATAGTAAAAGAAGAACGTTAGGTTCAATCGAGTGCTAGCACGATTTTCTTGAACCTAATTGAATCTCATTCAGATCAATTGAACTAGATCAGTTCAATTGATGATCACCAGATTCAAACCCTTGTTTGTGTGACCCAGTTAGGTTCAGTTCTGTATGGTAATGGGATATGTCATGATCTCTATCATCGACATCATCGAAACTCCTTTCGATGGATCAGAACTCTTCTGATTCGAACAGCTAGAATGATCGATCATCTAAATCATTCTAATTGCTCCCAAAATCCACCAGTGACACCTAGCAGTATATGGTGGCAACCCATCAGAGCTGAATGCGAACCTCTTGGTGCAGCTACCTGTGTGATTAAGTTCTTCTATCTTGAGCCCCGATCAGATTAGGGTTAAGGTGAACTCGTCAAACCCTAGTTCTCTGTCATATGATGTAATCATTCGATTCAAGTCCGATGTGAAAATCTAAATAGAAACTCTTTCTATTATTTCACTCTGCCATGGCCATGGACTTCTGGACTTGATTCTCATGATCATCATAGGGCTGCTCCTCTACCACCGAGGTAGATAGATTCCATCTTGATGCAATCCAGTTCCTACAATGAACATGCTATAGCCAACATACACCTCAGGGTTCCATATGGCTAGGAGACCGAGTAATGGTGTAGTCAAACTATAACACCCTCAAGGTGAACTGCCGATGCATCTCAGGTCAAAGAACCAGACACACTACTGCAGCATCGAGTCAGTCATTGACGAGAAGGTAGACTTCCCTAATGACTACTCGAGGTGGTCACGCTCAGTGCCCTCGTTCTCTAACGAGTACCTGTACTCTCGCTCCGGTGTCTCCACACCGTAGACTCAAGACTCATCTACTAAAGAGAAGCGATTGTACACCAACCTTCCGGATCAATCACCATCCTCGTGATGATCCTATGGTCGGGAGCATTTTATGAGTTAATAATGATTATTCATGTCTTAAATTTTCAACTCTTGAAAATATGAATTATCATTACCATTAACTCAAAGGATGTATCACAGACACTAAATACACATATGTGATAGAAAATAACCCATTTTATTGATTTTAGTCAAAATTATAATTTTGCCCCTAGAAGTGTATTACAAGTGTCAGCCAATTCTGGCTTCTAGGGCACATATATCTAACAATCTCCCACTTGTCCTAAAGCCAATTGGCTACAAGTCTAAGTCCCATCTTCTCAAGGTGGGCTTCGATCTTCTGCTGGCCCAACGGCTTTGTAAGTGGGTCTGCCACATTATCTGCGGAGTTGACTCTCTTGACCTCGACATAACCCTTTTCAAGGTAATCGTGGATGAGCTTCTGATGGTATGCACCGTTTGCTTGGAACTCTTCCAGCTGACAGCACCACCATTGCACACAAACAGACTTCCAGATGTCGACTTTCGATCATCTATATCGGACATGAAATCCGAGTCTGTGTATCCCTGGACTTGGAGTTCTCCATTACCAAAGACCAACATCATATCCTTAGTTCTTCTCAAGTACTTAAGGATACATTTCACAGAAGTCCAGTGTTCTTCACCTGGATTTGACTGATATCTGCTTGTGACACTCACAGCATGGGCTATATCAGGTCGTGTACATAGCATGGCATACATGAGGCTCCCTATTGCAGAAGCATAAGGGATCTTGCTCATGCATTCTATTTCCTCAGGTGTGCTAGGGCACATCTTCTTGGAAAGATGAATACCATGTCTGAAGGGTATTAATCCCCTCTTAGAGTTTTCCATACTAAACCTCTTTAGTACTTTCTCTATGTACATCTTCTGTGAAAGTCCTAGCATCCTATTCGGTCTATCCCTATAGACCTTAATTCCTAGAATAAAGGATGCTTCACCTAGGTCTTTCATGGAGAATTCCTTGGACAACCACATCTTGACTGATGTCAACATGGGAATATCATTCCCAATAAGGAGGATGTCATCCACGTACAATACGAGGAAGACAACAGCGCTCCCACTGACCCTTTTGAAAACACATGGTTCCTCTTCATTTTTGATGAAACCAAACTTTTTGATCACATCATTGAAACGAGTGTTCCAGCTCCGAGATGCTTGCTTAAGTCCATATATGGACCTTTGCAGCTTGCAAACCTTGTGATCAGTATCACTGGATGTGAAACCTAGCGGCTGTTCCATATAGATATCTTCCTCAAGATATCCATTCAAGAACACCGTTTTCACGTCCATTTGCCATATTTCATAATCGAAATAGGCTGCAACGGCAAGCAATGTGCGGATGGATTTTAGCATAGCCACTGGGGAAAAGGTATCCTGATAGTCAATGCCTTCGCGTTGACTATAACCTTTTGCCACTAGTCTAGCCTTGAATGTCTCCACATTCCCATCTGCACCAATCTTTCTCTTGAAGATCCATTTACACCCAATAGGTACTATACCTTCTGGTGGATCTACCAAGGTCCAGACTTGGTTTGAGTGCATCGAGTCAATTTCTGACTGCATTGCCTCTAGCCATTTCTCGGAGTCGATATCTGATATCGCCTCCTTGTAGGTTTTGGGATCATCACCATGAGCACCATTACCTACGAGGAACATTTTCTCTACTTCCTCTGAAATAATACCTAAGTATCTTTCAGGGGGATGGGAAACTCTTTCCGATCTACGAGGTGGAGGAGGTAGTGTTCTTATTGGCTCAACCTGATTTGGTTCCAATTGGTCCTTAGCTCGTTGTACTTGTGAGACTTTCTCATCAAGCTTAATCTGCTTTCCAATGCCGCTATCTTGAATAAACTATTTTTCAAGAAAGATGGCATGTCGACTCACAATCACATTGTGGTCTTCTGGAATGTAGAAATAGTATCCTAATGACTCTTTAGGATATCCTATGAATCGAGCTCTGAAGGACCTAAACTCTAACTTGTCCGCTTGTTGTCTTTTGACATGAGCCGGACAACCCCAAATTCTGAGATGACTCAGACTTGGTTTCTTACCGTGCCATATCTCATACGGTGTGGTAGGAACGGTTTTAGAGGGAACCCTATTCAGTAGATAAATTGAAGTTAACAATGAGTGTCCCCAAAGAAAATCAGGGAGGTCTGTGAAGCTCATCATGGATCGAACCATATCCAATAGAGTCCGATTTCTCCATTCTGAAACCCCGTTGAGTTGAGGTGTTCCTGGTGGAGTCCATTGAGAGACTATGCCATTTTTTCTTGAGATAGTCTAGGAATTCCCGGCTAAGGTATTCACCTCCTCGATCTGATCGAAGAACCTTAATGGGTTTTCCAGTTTATTTTTCTACTTCATGTCTGAATTCTTTGAACTTTTCAAAAGCTTCAGACTTGTGTCTCATAAGATACACATACCCATACCTAGACAGATCATCGGTAAAGGTAATGAAGTAGACAAAATTGCCTCTAGCCGGCACATCAAATGGGCCGCACACATCAGTATGTACTAGGGCAAGGAGATCTGTGGCCCTCTCCCCATGTCCAACAAAAGGGAGTTTAGTCATTTTGCCTTGAAGACAAGATTCACAAGTTGGATATGACTCAAAAGTCAATGGACTCAATAGCCCATTTTTCTCCAATTTGTTGATCCTATCTTCTGCTATATGACCTAATCTCAGGTGCCATAGATATCTATCATTTGGACTATCCCTAGGTCGTTTGGCATTCACGTTTTGCTCGATAGTTAGAACAGGTACATCAATATGTAGCTGATAAAGACCATTAATAAGGAAACCATTTGCAATTTTATTTCTTTCATAAAGAATGTTACAATGGTCCTTAAAGAAGGTGATCACATAACCTTCTTGTGCTAAGCATGAAACAGAAATCAAATTCCTGCTAGCTGCAGGCACATAATAACAGTCTTTCAAAACTAAGTCTAAACCAGATGGTAATCGAAGAGGGTATGTTCCCACGGCTACTGCAGCAACTCTTGCTCCATTACCGATGCGTAGGATCATGTCTCCATCCCTCAGCCTCCTGCTATCCTCAAGACCCTGCATAGAAGTGCACAGATGAGCACTAGAACCAGAGTCAAGCACCCAACTGGATGCAGAAGAAACCGTAAGGTTAGACTCAATAACGAGCATACCTCCAGAAGGACCTTCCTTCTTGTTCTTCAGGGTGGCCAGGTAAGTAGGGCAGTTCCGCTTCCAATGGCCGTCGCTGTTGCAATGGAAACACTTTCCTTTGACATCGGCCTTTTTCTTCGGCTTCTGCCTTCTTCTTCTTTGATCCTTCCACCTTTTGCTTTTTCACAGACTTCTTTTTCTTTCCATAAGACTTTCTTTTGGAAGAAGTCCGTTCCATAGCAAGAACTGAGCCTTTAGAACCTTTCATAGAAAGCTCAGCGGTAACCAGCATATTCATTAATTCGGCCAAGGAATTTTGAAGTTTATGCATGTGGTAATTCATGATGAATTGCCCATATGCATCAGTCAAGGATTGCAGAATAATATCGTTCTGCAGGTCCAAGTCCTAACTTCACACCGAGCTTCTCAAGCTCTTCCATGTCCTTGATCATTGTCAGACAGTGATCTTGGACTGACTGCCCATCACGCATCTTAGCCTTAAAAAGTCATTTCGTGACTTGATATTTGGCTGCGCGACTCTGTTCACCAAACATCTCCTGCAGGTGAGCCAACATTTGGCGAGCAGTCCCGATATCTTCATGTTGGCGCTGGAGCTCATCAGACATCGAGCCCAACATGTAATATCTGGCCTTATTATCTTCGTCTATCCATTTTTCCAGAGACGCTCTCTGTTCAAGTGGATGGACGGGCTGGTAAGGTGGGAGGGTCCTGGTCCAAAACATGGGTTAACTTCTCGGAACCCAAAACAATTTTGTAGTTCCTGAGCCAATCTTTATAATTGGGTCCAGTCAGTCTATGTGTGTCCAGGATACGTGCCAATGGGTTGGACGCAGACATTTTCCTGTAGAGAGTCAAAGATTCTAGTTAGATACTGTAATTTTGACTTGACCAATTTATTTAGGGATTTTATTTTTAAACAAATTAGCTCCCACTATTTTCTCGGATCCCTACACTCCCTCTGTAGAGATGCGAAAATCTCCATGATTAATGATTTCTAGTGGGTGGTGCGGTCTCACCAACTGACTCATCACCTCACCTAACAGTTATTGGTGATGGGTTAGCCAATGAGTGAACAACTCTTGTTCAATGATTCTCTAATCATGGTGCACCCAAACTTGGTCTCTAATTCATGAATCTCACCGTATCCGGAATATTGATCCACTCCTTAGTTAAGTCAGACCCACCATTTGCATAGACTGGGTTCCTAATTGAGTCTCTCACCGTATCCGAAATATTGAGCCCAACTCATCCTCCAGCCCATAGCATCCAATGCCTAATAGACATGGTTGCATCTTCCCGGTGCAACTGAGCCACTGTATCCAGCCGAGAACAATCAACCCCGGGAAGGGCCCGCACATCTACAATGGTGGAAGACCTCAGACTTAATCTTTTCTTAGGGAGAATTGATTCAGGTCTCATTAAACTAGACTTGGCATAGTCATAACAATTATGACTAACCTAGTGGCATGGGTTAGCTCGGATTATTGACCACCTCAGATCAGAACTGTGTCAACAGATATGGCCAGGTAAGTGAGACCGGTGGAAGGAATATGCCATTAACTCGTACAAGAACGCATTCAGGTCGAGTAGCTTCCAATTAAAAACCAGTCGGTCGTATGTGCCAAACTTACCTTAGACACCAAATTATTGAGTCAGAACCAATTGGGTTAGCCTACAATCCAGACTCTAACCTCTGAGCCTA